>JAJJWW010019004.1:0-31447 GCA_023531295.1 Papaver armeniacum
CTTATCGAGTTTAACAATCCTTTAAGTGTTTTTTAAAAAAGTTTTTCAAAGTACCTGTTTATGGGTAAAAATCGTTTCTGCCGATTTCGGTAAATGCGGTAGGTGAGTGAGAAACTGGTTTAAACCCTAAACAAATGTGCTGCACGTGATCACTTTATAGATTCGAGAGATCAACTGCACAAGTGAAGCCTAAACCAAGAAATGGCCGTTCCAGACTTGCTTCGGTCACAAAGTGGAGGAGAAGGGTTGATTTGGGGAGGGAAGCAGAGAAAGGTGTTGAGGAGACTAGTATCTCGACTTGTATCAGAAAGTGAAAGCTTAGGAAGCTTGCAAGAGATGAAAGCTTTTGGGAGAGCTTGCAAAGTTGCCTTTCTGAGAGTGTAAGTGTAGTATATTTCTCCGACCGAGACTTGTTATCTTGGTGGAAATAGGTAAGACCTATTTATACAAGTCGAGATTGAAACGTACCCTGGCCTCATGAAGGAAGAGAGTAAAGGGTGAAATAATGGGAGGAGGTGGTAACCGCATGGTGTTAATGGGTGAAAACGTTTTCACCATTATTTCCTCACTTATTTGACCGCTTTATTCCTTTTCACGCTTTCTTAATGTGAGCGTAGTGTACGCTGCAAGCTGTGACCGCCAAACCAAAACCCTAAAGAAGCATCCCCCAGTTTATGTTGATGTCTCGAGTGTTGGTTGCATCTTGAGTGCAAGTGGCGCTGCTAGTGGCGCGTGTGGCATGTGCCAATGGCATGTGCGGAATGCCTTGGTGGTAGGTTGCACGGTTTGCAAGTTAGGCTACCAGCGTGTGTGTTTGGAATGTGCCGATGGCATGTGCGGAATGACTTGTTAACCTAGTTGCAAGTCTTGCAAGCCTAGGGCGCTATGTTTGTCATGGGCCAAAGGCATAGCGACTTGGAAGTATGGCTTGCGACACGTGTTGGCATGTGCCAATGGCACGTGCGGCCATGTTGACCTAGTTGCAAGTCTTGCAAGCCTAGGGCGCTATGTTTGGCGTGGGCCAAAGGCATATTGGCTTGGAAATATGGCTTGCGGCGCGTGTTGGCATGTGCCAATGGCACGTGCGGCCATGTTGACCTAGTTTCAAGTCTTGCAAACCTAGGGCGCTATGTTGGGCGTGGGCCAAAGGCATAGCGGCTTAGAAATATGGCTTGTGGCACGTGTTGGCATGTGCCAATGGCACGTGCGGCCATGTTGACCTAGTTGCAAGTCTTGCAAACTTAGGGCGCTATGTTTGGCGTGGGCCAAAGGCATAGCTGCTTAGAAATATGGCTTGCGGCACGTGTTGGCATGTGCCAATGGCACGTGCGGCCATGTTGACCTAGTTGCAAGTCTTGGAAACCTGAGGCGCTATGTTGGGTGTGGGCCAAAGGCATAGCGGCTTAGAAATATGGCTTGCGGCACGTGTTGGCATGTGCCAATGGCACGTGCGGCCATGTTGACCTAGTTGCAAGTCTTGCAAACCTAGGGCGCTATGTTGGGCGTGGGCCAAAGGCATAGCGTCTTAGAAATATGGCTTGCGGCACGTGTTGGCATGTGCCAATGGCACGTGCGGCCATGTTGACCTAGTTGCAAGTCTTGCAAACCTAGGGCGCTATGTTTGGCGTGGGCCAAAGGCATAGCGGCTTAGAAATATGGCTTGCGGCACGTGTTGGCATGTGCCAATGGCACGTGTGGCCATGTTGACCTAGTTGCAAGTCTTGCAAACCTAGGGCGCTATGTTGGGCGTGGGCCAAAGGCATAGCGGCTTAGAAATATGGCTTGTGGCACGTGTTGGCATGTGCCAATGGCACGTGCGGCCATGTTGACCTAGTTGCAAGTCTTGCAAACCTAGGGCGCTATGTTGGGCGTGGGCCAAAGGCATGGGCGGCTTAGAAATATGGCTTGCGGCACGTGTTGGAATGTGCCAATGGCACGTGCGGCCAGGTTGACCTAGTTGCAAGTGTTGCAAACCTAGGGCTCTATGTTGGGCATGGGCCAAAGGCATAGCGGCTTAGAAATATGGCTTGCGGCACGTGTTGGCATGTGCCAATGGCACGTGCGGCCATGTTGACCTAGTTGCAAGTCTTGCAAACCTAGGGCGCTATGTTGGGCATGGGCCAAAGGAATAGCGGCTTAGAAATATGGCTTTGCGGCACGTGTTGGCATGTGCCAATGGCACGTGCGGCCATGTTGACCTAGTTGCAAGTCTTGCAAACCTAGGCGCTATGTTGAGGCGTGGGCCAAAGGCATAGCGACTTAGAAATATGGCTTGCGGCACGTGTTGGCATGTGCCAATGGCACGTGCGGCCATGTTGACCTAGTTGCAAGTCTTGCAAACCTAGGGCGCTATGTTGGCGTGGGCCAAAGGCATAGTGGCTTAGAAATATGGCTTGCAGACGTGTTGGCATGTGCCAATGGCACGTGCGGCCATGTTGACCTAGTTGCAAGTCTTGCAAACCTAGGGCGCTATGTTTGGCGTGGGCCAAAGGCATAGCGGCTTTGAAATATGGCTTGCGGCACGTGTTGGCATGTACCAATGGCACGTGCGGCCATGTTGACCTAGTTGCAAGTCTTTGCAAACCTAGGGCGCTATGTTTGGCGTGGGCCAAAGGCATAGCGGCTTGGAAATATGGCTTGCGGCACGTGTTGGCATGTGCCAATGGCACGTGCGGCCATGTTGACCTAGTTGCAAGTCTTGCAAACCTAGGGCGCTATGTTTGGCGTGGGCCAAAGGCATAGCGGCTAAAATATGGCTTGCGCACGTGTTGGCATGTCCCAATGGCACGTGCGGCCATATTGACCTAGTTGCAAGTCTTGCAAAACCTAGGGGCGCTATGTTGGGCGTGGGCCAAAGGCATAGCGGCTTAGAAATATGGCTTGCGGCACGTGTTGGCATGTGCCAATGGCACGTGCGGCCATGTTGACCTAGTTGCAAGTCTTTGCAAACCTAGGGCGCTATGTTTGGCGTGGGCCAAAGGCATAGCGGCTCGGAAATATGGCTTGCGGCACGTGTTGGCATGTGCCAATGGCACGTGCGGCCATGTTGACCTAGGTGCAAGTCTTTGCAAACCTAGGGCGCTATGTTTGGCATGGGCCAAAGGCATAGCGGCTGGAAATATGGCTTGCGGCACGTGTTGGCATGTGCCAATGGCACGTGCGGCCATGTTGACCTAGTTGCAAGTCTTGCAAACCTAGGGCGCTATGTTGGGCGTGGGCCAAAGGCATAGCGGCTTGGAGATTTGGCATTGTTGCCATGGTGCGCGAGGTGCGGCTTGGTTTGCATTATTTGCCATGGTGCGCGGGTGCGGCTTGGTTTGGCATTGCTTTGCCATGGTCGCGAGATGCGGCTTGGTTTAACATTGTTGCCATGGTGCGCGTGGTGCGGCTTGATTTGGCATTGTTGCCATGGTGCGCAGTACGGCTTGGTTTGGCATTCTTTGCCATGGTGCGCAGTATGCGGCTTAGTTTGGCATTGTTGCCATGGTGCGCAGTATGCGGCTTGGTTTGGCATTGTTGCCATGGTGCGCAGGGTGCGGCTTGGTTTGGCATTGCTGCCATGGTGCGCAGTATGCGGCTTGGTTTGGCATTGCTGCCATGGTGCGCGGGTGCGGCTTGATTTGGCATTGTTGCCATGGTGCGCAGAGGTGCGGCTTGATTTTGGAATTAGGTTCGTGTTGAAAACCTAATCAGTATTTTGAAAAAATACCCCTATTAATTATTTACACCTGAGTTAAATGCTCTTAGTTAATGTGTTGCGGGTAACACTAGGTCATGGGGTTTTACGATTTTACCCCTTGTCTAAAAACCACCATCAACATTAAGTCCCATGCTTAGCTCGGAATAGGGGCTTTGTTGCGAGGTAAGCATAAGATGGTGACAAACTATTGTGAGAAACCGTAAAGAGAATTGAGGGAGGCTTGCTCGACCTTCTATAAATAGGATTTGGAATCCTTGCCTCGGTAGTTTTGCACAAATCAGAGGTCGCACAATTGGTGGGCCCGGCGCATCTTGGGCGACGTTGGGAAGTTGGCGTGAGTTGGGAAACTGAGTGGGCTAGCTGGTGGGACCGGCGCAAAGTGTAGAAGCCGTGTGTGCTTGCAGGTTGGCGCAATTGGTGGGGCCGGTGCAACTTGGAAATCGTGCTTGCAGGCGTGACTTTGGGAAATTGCGTGTGCTGGCAAACTGAGTGTGCTAGCTGGTGAGACCGGCGCAAAGTGTACAAGCCGTGCGTGCTTGCAGGTTGGCGCAATTGGTGGGGCCGGTGCAACTTGGAAACCGTGCTTGTAGGCGTGACTTGGGCGACATTGGGAAATCGCACCCTTTGTGGGACCATTACTTGCATGCGTGATTTTGGTAAAAGGGAAATCCTTCCCTATTTCAAAGTCTTCACGCCTATATATATATATATATATAAAGCCCCTTTCTCCCCATCCTGCGCTTTATTCCTTCCTCTTTTCATACTAAGCGACAAAGAAGCTGGCTTCAGGTATGTCTTGAGTACTTTTCCTCTCTTTTTTTTTTTTTTCGTAGGTGTAAACCTTAAGAGTAGGCGCTCCCACAATCCTTGCATATGATTTCTTGGCGTGCCTCTTGTAGAAAAAATATTGTATGTATGCGGCCAAGGGAAATATTGTATATATTGTTTGAACCCGTAGGAAAGTGCTCCATATATAATTTTGAACCCGAAGAAGGATATTGCGGCACTTGAGCCCGTATAAAAATACCGTGTATAATTCGAACCTGAAGAAAATACTGTGTGCGTGTTTCGAACCCGTAGAGAATACTGTATATGAATCCCAGAAGAATACGTATATGTGTTTCATATGACTTGAACCCGTAGGAAATATCGCATATATGAATTGCGGTCTGAAAAGAAATCATTTGCGCGTGCAATTTTTGAACCCGTAGAGAAATGCTCCATATATAATTTTGAACCCGAAGAATGATACTGCAGACGCACTTGAGCCCGTATAAAATACTGCGTATATAATTTGAAACCTGAAGAAAATACTGCGGGTGTATTTTTGAACCCTGGAGAAAATACTGCGTGTATAGTCTTGAATGTGAATAAAATACGTCCTCCTTCCCTTTCTTCTCTTTTTTTTTTGTTGTTGGGTACGATTATGTGTCGGGAGATAACTTCGTCTTTCTCCGTTTGTTTTCTGCGATATCTTATTACAAAATTGTTGTGAATGAATTCGATAAGATGTTACCCGAATCAAATTTCACTTCGTGAAGGATGCTCATAATTCCAAACCGAACACAGATGATGAATTATTCACTAGAGCCTCGCCCCCTGCTCGGAAGAATCACCCGGGTTTCGTGCCAATTTTGCTAACCGGTGGTGAGGATGACAGAAGACACGTTCGCTTCGCCTTCAGAGCACCATTCGGTTACTCGTCTTCATAAAGGGTATATTCCTCTTCCAACATTGATTTCAGGATGTGTCAAAGTCCATTGCGTTCTTTTGACGGATGGGTTGAGTTCATGGTGCGTGAGGAGCGTATAAATACCAACTTGACTCGGAAAGTCATTGATGCTGTCAAGACTTGAAGTAAATCTCAGCATTAGGAAGGACATCCCGGGCTTGGTTGTTTTCATCTCCGGATGGTGTTCGGACACCCATACAATCATATGTAGATGGGGCGAGATAACTTTCTCCTTGGAGAGTGTGGCTCTCTTGCTTAATCTTCCGGAATCGGGAATCTTAAAATCCAATTATCTGAAAGTGAGGTGAAGATGCGGGATGACCTTGCCGCTAAGTTGGGAATTTCGCTCGGAAAGACTCCATTGCGAAGTCGAAGGACTCTTACCTTTCGGAAAGAGGATGAAAGGTGCCCTTACGGTTGGTGGATATCTCAATGGTTTCGGACGAGTTGGAGCCCGAATGTGAGCAAAGGATCTTCATGTCGAGCATTTTTGGCTCTCGGTTGTCTAGAGACATTTTTGATGTGATTCCGGTAAGAAGGAATAAGACCGTAGTTGTTAGCGATTCTTTGTGGAAGTTGGCAAAGGGTGAAGTTCTTCCCATTGGCAAGATGTTCCTTGGTTCCCTGTATGTGCATCTGGATCACCTAGTTGCGAACATGCGAGTTTCGAATGGTTTCATGAAAGTGGATTCATATGTGCACGTTGCTTTTCTCAAGTCGCTATGGGAGCACTTTGAGAAGTATGCTTCAAACCGTTGCCTTCGATTCCCGCGAGTTGGGGCGGCTCGAATTCTTCGATGGGTGAACAGGCGTCCAAGAGTTGGCGTGAGCTTGGTTAGTCTTCTTGATAAGTCGTATGAAATCAATTTTAGCCCATGGGAGCCTGGTCCATAGGTCGGTGACTCAAATTGACACCTTTGCTTCGCCCGCTCATGTCTTTGTCTTCCGATGACGATTTGAGCGTTGGTGAAAACTTGTTCATTCAAAGCTGCTTGCCTCGTTATATATGCCATCTTTCTTCATGGGGTCTTTCCAGGATAGTCGCCACAATATTGCCGTCCGTGCCGTCGCCACATGGGTTTCGATCAAGGGTACCTCTTGCTTACCACCGGTGTTTCCTAAGGATTCATTGCGTGCCGCCCTCAATGCCGTGCCCTCGAGCCGGTATCCGCCTTCCCTTCTTACAAATGGGGAAGAGTAACTTCGACGACCTTTGGCTATAATGAGTTAAGTGCGGCGAGTTTATTATGATCCAAGCTTTTGTCAATAACGTGGTGAGAACGTTCGTTGTAAACCTTCCCAGCCATTTTGAAGAAGTACCCAATGTTGAGAGATCTCAAGCGAAAGTTTCCTAGCAACTCGGAAAGTCCCCAGGCAAGGAACGGAGAACGAAGAATCGTGTCGGCGGGTTCTGACGGGTTTCAAAAGATCCTCCCCGGCTCTCGTGTCTTTCGTTCTTTACATAAGGGTATATGTCGTTTCTTCATTGGTTTGTCTCAAAACACGTGAATTTCTCGCTGAAACATGTGTGTTGTTTCTTCCGGGGCTTCGGTAGTGTTAATGCTTTATTTTGCCCTTGCACGTTACCGAGGAGACGGCAATTTCTTCAAAGAATTGAGAAGAAGACTTCGAGCCTTCTCATAGCGGTGATGAGTTAGAGAAAGAAGAAAGTTCGACAAGTGAGAGTGATTCCTCTGGCAACACTGGTTCTTTTTCGGGAAGTGGTTTGGTGAGTTCCGCGCTTCTTTTCTTCCTTCTTCTGTTTCTTCCTTTTGAAAAATGTCTGACTCAGGTTCGCAGAGGAACTTGGTTGAGGACGATTCTCGGGGGTAGATCCACATGGGAACTTGCCCTTGGTGGCCACCATGCGACTTGGAGATGGGAGTTAGCCAATTCTTCGGGAACAGATGTGGTCCAAACGGTGGATGATTCTCTCCGATGGTTCTTTAGTAGACATGGAGGAAAACCCTCATGAGTCGTGAGGCCAGGTGCGGGGCGCCATTTTTGATCCCCCGTACTTGGTTCCTTATCCGGGTCATGTCTTTGGTTGGCGGCTTCAGGCCAGGCTGGCTAAGCATGAGGCGTTGTATACCAGAATCTGGGAGAAGTACGGACATATGGCCACAACCAAGAAAGTCACTAGTCGATTTGTGTTTGGTTAAAAGCGTGTGGAAGAGGCTTTATCTTCCATCGAGGATATGCGTGAGGTGACTGGTCACACCGTTTCTGAAGACGTTATTGCCGACTGGGAGCACTATCGCGACGTGTGCGTAGAAAAGGAGTTCAACACCTCGTGGTTTATCGAAGGCCTTGCTGAGATCCAAAAGTTGAAAGATGCAACAACCGAAAAGCCTTTCCGCGGAGGGGAGATTGCACGAGGAGGAGGTAGAACTCGAAAAGCTTTCCAAGATGTTGACTATGAAGAGAGCGGCTCTTGAAGATGCAAAGTTGACTTTCTCCAAGAAGAACAGACCTCTGTTGGATGATTTTCCTTGAATGTTTCTCTGTTAAACTTTCATTTAGGTTATTTTATTTATTTTTTTGAAAGACATACTTGATGTCTGGTTTAAGGTTTGACCAGTTTTGGTAGACAGCTGGTAGCTTTTGAGGATATTGGCTTATTTCTGGGATGAATGGTTTTGATAATATGACTTTGATTATGTTTTGGGAAAGGAATATTGCTTTTATGAAAGTGTGTGCTAGCAATAGGCACAATACTCGGTAGTATAATGGTTTTACTAAGAACCTAAAACAAATCGTATATCTTGCGTAGTGAATTTACTCACTTCATAGGTTTTTGCGAACATGCCTCTTCATGTAGAAAGGCGGTTTCTTTGGTAGCATCGCCAATGAAGTCCCCTCAATCACCGGTAGAATCTTCGGCCGAGTCCCCAGTTTTCTTGTGTAGTTTTTTACAACTGGTAACTTAGGGTTTTCGGTAGTTGGGTCGGATTGAGTTGCCTTCCCCTACCATCTTGACATCCGGGTGAAGAATGATATCGACATCGACATTGTAGCCGATAGATCAATCCTCCCATTTGTGGGTCGCCAATTGTTTATGGGTAAAATCGTTTCTGGCCGATTTCGGTAAATGCGGTAGGTGAGTGAGAAACCGGTTTAAACCCTAAACAAATGTCTGCACGTGAGCACTTTATAGATTCGAGAGATCATCCATGCAAGTCCGGCCTAAACCAAGAAATGGCCGCCCGGACTTGTTTTGGTCTGAAGTGGAGGAGAAGGGTTGATTTGGTGAGGGAAATAGAGAAAGGTGTTGAGGAGAGTAGTATCTCGACTTGTATCAAAAAGTGAAAGCTTAGGAAGCTTGCAAGAGATGAAAGTTTTTGGGAGAGCTTGCAAAGTTTCCTTTCTGAGAGTGTAAGTGTAGTATATTTCTCCTGACCGAGACTTGTTGTCTGGTGGAAATAGGTAAGACCTATTTATACAAGTCGAGATTGAAACGTACCCTGGCCTCATGAAGGAAGAGAGTAAAGAGTGAAATAATGGGAGGAGGTGGTAACCTATTTTATGTTAATGGGTGAAAACTTTTTCACCATTATTTCCTCATTTATTTGACCGCTTTATTCCTTTTCACGCTTAATTAATGTGAGCGTAGTGTACGCCGTAAGTCATGGGACTGCCAAACCAAAACCCTAAAGAAGCATCCCCGTTTGTGTTGATGTCTCGAGTGTTGGTTGCATCTTGAGTGCAAGTGGCGCCGCTAGTGGCGTGTGGCATGTGCCAATGGCATGTGCGGAATGCCTGGTGGTAGGTTGCAGTTTTTACAGAGTTAGGCTACCATCGTGTGTGTTTGGCATGTGCCGATGGCATGTGCGGAATGCCTTGTTAACCTAGTTGCAAGTCTTGCAAGCCTAGGGCGCTATGTTTATCGTGGGCCAAAGGCATAGCGACTTGGAAGTATGGCTTGCGACACGTGTTGGCATGTGCCAATGGCACGTGCGGCCATGTTGACCTAGTTGAAAGTCTTGCAAACCTAAGGCGCTATGTTGGCGTGGGCCAAAGGCATAGCGGCTTAGAAATATGGCTTGCGGCGCGTGTTGGCATGTGCCAATGGCACGTGCGGCAATGTTGACCTAGTTGCAAGTCTTGCAAACCTAGGGCGCTATGTTGGGCGTGGGCCAAAGGCATTAAGGCTTAGAAATATGGCTTGCGGCACGTGTTGGCATGTGCCAATGGCACGTGCGGCCATGTTGACCTAGTTGCAAGTCTTGCAACCTAGGGGCGCTATGTTTGGCGTGGGCCAAAGGCATAGCGGAGGGAATATGGTTTCATGCAGACGTGTTGGCATGTGCCAATGGCACGTGCGGCCATGTTGACCTAGTTGCAAGTCTTGCAAACCTAGGGCGCTATGTTGGGCGTGGGCCAAAGGCATAGCGGCTTAGAAATATGGCTTGCGGCACGTGTTGGCATGTGCCAATGGCACGTGCGGCCATGTACACTAGTGCAAGTCTTTGCAAACCTAGGGGCGCTATGTTTGGCGTGGGCCAAAGGCATAGCGGCTCCTGGAATATGGTTTGCGCACGTGTGGCATGTGCCAATGGCACGTGCGGCCATGTTGACCTAGTTGCAAGTCTTGCAAACCTAGAGCTATGTTTGGCGTGGGCCAAAGGCATGCGGGCTCGGAAATATGGCTTGCGGCACGTGTTGGCATGTGCCAATGGCACGCAGCCATGTTGACCTAATTGCAAGTCTTGCAAACCTAGGGCGCTATGTTGGGCGCGGGCCAAAGGCATAGCGGCTTGGAGATTTGGCGGGCCAAAGGCATAGCTGCTTAGAAATATGGTCAGCGACACGTGTTGGCATGTGCCAATGGCATCGCAGCCATGTTGACCTAGTTGCAAGTCTTACCAAACCTAGGGCGCTATGTTGGCGGGGCCAAAGGAATAGCGGCTTGAGATTTGGTATTGTTGCCATGGTGCACATGTGGTGCGGCTTGGTTTGGCATTCTTTGCCATGGTGCGCGAGAGTGGTTTGGTAGTTTAGCATTCTTTGACAATGGTCATGGTGCTAATATGCGGCTTAGTTTGAAGCATTGTTGCCGCAGGCGCAAGATGCGGCTTGATTTGGGATTGTTGCCATGGTGCGCGGGGGTCGCGGCTTGGTTTGGCATTGCTGCCATGGTGCGCGATGTGCGGCCTGAGTTGGCATTGTTGCCATGGTGCGCGGTATGCGGCTTGGTTTGGCATTGTTGCCATGGTGCGAGGTGCGGCTTGATTTGGCATTCTTGCCATGGTGCTCGCAGGTGCGGCTGGTTTGGCATTATTTGCCACATGGCAGATGCTGACGGTTGGCATTATGCCATGGTGCGCGGTGCGGCTTGATTTTGGAATTAGGTTACGTGGTTGAAAACCTAATCCGTATTTGAAAAAATACCTCATTAATTATTTACACTGAAAGCAAATGCTCTGAAGCACGTGTCGCGGTAACACTAAAGCCGGGTTTACGATTACCACTTGTCTAAAAACCACCATCAACAACTACCATCCATGTTAATTCCTCGCAATATTACGCTACGTGGCTCGAACTCCGGGACCTCCGGAGCGCACATGAAACTTGGGAACAAAAATGACTCACCGAGGCTAAAAGTCTGCTTAATCACGCTACATGAAGCTAACAAAATAATGATAAAACCGAAACTAATGGTAAACTCGAATCCAACGCAAGTGAAACTAAAATCAAACCGTTAATGGAACAATATTTTGGTTTGGAAAATCAAAAATAGGGAGTATCGTGTTCGGTTTGGGTTTGAGTAAAAACAATCACAAGTACCGACCATGTAAATTGAAACCATGTGTCCATGCAGGATACAACTTTGTCTGCGTAATACTATCATAGACTATTGTAAGTGGAACCCCGTAATTAGCAAGCAAACTTCCATTTGAATAAATTTCTACCTATCAAGAAAAATGCGACCATTTACGCTCTCTCTCCTCTTTTCGCTCTTTCTTCTTCAACAAGAACATCACCAATAACCTTTCTTTTTCAAGCAAGACGATCACCGATAACCTTTCTGGCTCCATTTTGGGCCGGATCTCGAGGCAGTTATGCGTTACTTCTTGCTTTTTTGGTTAGTTAGTAGTTTTAGCTTAGAGCATGTTTTTTTTTCTTTGACCGTGAGTCCGGATCACTGGCTCGGCCAAGTCGGATGTCGATTATTTGTTTTCTTTGAGTCAAATGACTTGCGATGCGAGTCGGACCTAACCACCGACTCGTGGGTCACGTAATAAAATACCCATGACTCATGAGAACAAACCACTGCACTCATTTTGGAGTCGGGTGAGTCGAATCGACTCAAAAGACAAATATATTGAGTCGAATCTAGATGAGTTAGGTGATGTCAGTCCGAGATCCGGACGAGTCGGTGAGTCGAGAGAATACAAACAACGTGTTAGTTGTTATCACGTTTTACTTATCTAAACCATTATGGTTGTTTTATTTACCTCTCTTGAGGCTTATCTTCGCTTTAGCGACGGTTCTTGGTAATTAGGTTAGGTTTTAAGATCAATGGTGTTATTGTATGCATCAAGTGACAAATCTTCATCACCAACTCGTCCAGAGAGCGAAATTGCTAATGTGATTTATTTGAAGACGGAACTGAAGTTACAAGAATTTGAGCAAATCATTCCGTTTAGGAGCATGTCTTTCTAATGATTAAATTTTTGAAAGGTTGGAATTCAATTACGAAAAAATCATTCTTCCTCCGATTTAATCGGATCTTATTCGTACTTATGTTGTCTTACTCATGTTTGTATTTGTGCTTACTCGGTAATCCTTCTCTTTCTCCTGTCGGATTTCTACATGTGTGTACTTTTAACGATATGTTTTGTTATTGTGTTTTCTCTTATTTTCGATCTTAAACTCATTGTAACCTCGAATTTCCATTAATGAAAAGGTTTCTTGTGAAAAAAAAAAAAAAAAGGAGAAAAAAACAAACAGAGTTACCCATAATTCTAAGGAAAAAAATGTCAAAGTAATGAGAACTACCCATAATTTAAGCTATTTTGTCTTTAGTGGTTCTTCTGACGGACGCTTCAAAAAACTCAGCGAAACCGCTGCTCACATCAACAGGGGTCCGAGGGCAGGGGATTGACGAGGGGGCCATTTTTGGGGCCACCATAAAAGCTGTGAGAGTCACGGTTTTGCCGTGGTTTTTCGGGCGGTCAGCTTAGAATTTTTGTTTTGTCGAGGTTATAGGTGTATTGGCTGGACAAGTTAGTGGATCCCAAGCCTGATTCACTGTTTGATGCCTGCATCAGCCTTGAAATGGTCCATCAATTTCTAGAATTAGAGCTTCCATGTAGGAATGGTCTGCATAAGCCTCGGATATCAAAATCCACACGGTACATCAGCATTTCGAAATTATGTACAATTGAAGCATAAAAAACTGGACGTCGGGGCCAGTTAGATGATAGGACAAACAGTACCTTTCCATCCAACCTGGAAATGATAGTAAAATGTCGTGTTCTCTTGTAGTTGTAACATTCTACAAAATCATCTGTCTTGTAGTTGTAAAATGTTAATTACGAAAGGAACTGGCTACGAAAAATTAAAGGGCTTACAAAAACTAAAGTGCGGTTTCGAAGAGACAAATATTTCAATTAATGAAAAATGGAAATGAAGGATTACTTCAAAAGGAGCATGATTTCATTGAACCCAAGAGTAATCATCGCAGGAATTGCCCACGGAGGAGGTATCAGTTGTTACTAATTACGCCTATGAGCTTCCTGAAAAGAAAAATTTAGCACCATAGGAGATAGGCAAGTAAAAATGTTGCAAACGTAGACAAGTCAATCAAATGTACCTGTGCAGAAACAGCCTGAGCAACGATGTATTCCGTATCTGTTTTGAACTGTCTCCATAATGACTTCACATTGGACTGGTGTGAGAAGTGTATCCTTTTCTGGAATCTGATCTGCATTAACATCAAAAAATAAGAATAGATGTCGACATGAAATATATATGGATGACGAGTAATGTAGATGCAGGAAATCCTACAACCACACCCTCAATGATAATCTATGAATTAATTTAAGAAATAATCATAAGAATCTCAAGAACTTTTATTAAAATCTTGAGAGCAATTACAAAGACTATGAAGAAAACCTAACTTGGGAGCAAATAAATTTCTCTCTCCTAAAATTCTTACCTAAGCTTCACCGAAAAAGATCTCTCTCTTACAAAGACGCCCTACTCTTTATATGGAGTTTACATAGTGGAGGACTGCACTAGTAAGCCCTAATTTCTGGATCCGACGTGCTTCAATGTCGCGTAGACTTTATTATTGACGCATCGATATCTTTATTGCCGCGATAGAACTTCATACTTTACTCGTGAGATGGTGACGTCTATCTTGCTCGTCATCTCGGTTATAACGTATGCGGTCATTTTCGCTTGTTGCTACTGGAGTTACCAGCATACAGATCGTCAGTGCGCGGTATTTTGTACCGCACACAAATAACTAATAATTAAACAGTAGCTGACCTCATCCCAAGAGCTTGTAGCAGAGTGTGTCGACAGGGGCGACTTTTCCATCCGTCAAAGAAGAATAAAGTAGATTAAATTCTCTATTCTATCTAGTTTATCATCCAAGTGAATGGCAGGTATCACAGATAAAAGCCTGAGGGCCGGCAGCAAAAAGATGACAGTTTTAATACTATTATTGTATGATTCAGTTGATCGAGTTCAAGGGGAATTTCATGTAAGAATTACGAAGACTATATTGTAGAATATTTCAAAGAGGGAATTTTGAGATCAAGCTCTTCTTGTGTAAACTCTCGAAAGATGATTCCAAGCAATGTTTATTCACATATCTTTAGCAACTTAGTCAAGAGCAATTTATTGTTCACAATCACAAACTACCCGTATTACAATTTTCAATCTTTTTAAAGCTCCCACATATCTTAGAAACAATAGCTTCAAGTTTTGCATCGCAAAAAAGTGTGATCCTTTTAGCCATTTCACCAACAATAAACTAAAAAATTGAAATAGATTTTAGAAGAGAAAATTCAAGAGAAGTAAATTTTGGTGTGAGTCAATTGTTTGAAGTGATGGTAATTTATAGAGGTAAAAAGTGAATTTGAATTTTCAAAACTACCGTTGGCGTTTGTGCTTCAAACGCCAGGTGCTCGAAGTGTAGACGCCGCATTTACGTTTCGAACTGCGGCGCTTGTGGTTTCAACGCTGCGTTTAACCTACACAGCCTGTAGCTCGGGCGCTTGATGTTCAACCGCGCAATGTTGTTCTCATAGTGGAGAAACATGTTTGGCCATCCACGACTCAACAAAAAAATGGGTTTGTTCATTCCCACAGGAATTGCCCTTAGTTCATGAACCGTTTTAGGGTTGGTACACCTAGTAATACTATGTATACCTACCCCTACGGCCAAGGGTTGTACACCCGGTGCCATGTCAATTTTGACATAGGTTATGTAACTCTTTTTATATCAAATGCAAAAGTATACACGACATAACAAATATTACACAACATTGTAATACGCACTGCCATTTTCAAACAAAATCTGCAATCCAAAGCCAATAACAATAAAAACGAAAAATATGGCACCAAAAATGATGCTAATGAAGAAAAAGTACAATACTGATAAAAATAGAACCAACACGTTGTTTGATTTTGGTTTTGTTTGTAAGTGAACACACACGATCGTAGAACAAACTGCTGTACGTAGCCTGTGTACCGGTGACCCGAATGATCAGATTTGTAAGACTTTAATTATGCAACACTGGTAATACTGTATTGGTGCGTAACCTTCCTTGTAGGTATACGATCTGGTTGCTCAAATGCATCCACAAATTTTGTCTTACATGCAGTCTTATTACAAAATTTCAGTCGTTAAGTCTGCTGGAATCGATTCACATATGACCGCACTCACACCTCTAGATCATAACAACAAAAATGATTATTAATACACAAAACAAATAAAGAGGGAAAATAATTAAAAGGAGATGAAAGGAAGTGGGGGCAAAAAAAAAAAAAAAAAAAAACTTACTCGAAACTCATCGACATAACCAAAACCAGATAGAAACCAGAAAAAGTAGAGACGCAGGTTTTGCCATCCTTACAATATTTCAATATGAATCCTAGCTAATACCGATGATTAATTAAGACTATAACCTGATAGGAGTTTTGTGTGGGAATTCCATGTATTTTATAGCATGAAATCGTTGACAACTTGTAATTGTTTGTTTCTTGGCACACGCGATAGATCCAGTAATTACGGATTAGCACATTACATTACACCATGATAATATTATCTAAATACAAGCACATGATGCACGATCACTAGACAAGGATTTATTAAAAAGATAGTCGACTATCTCCAAACTCGAATGGAATTTGTGACGATCATCCGAACACGTCCTCGAGTCGTGCAACTTCGTGTGCTTAATGAAATCATAGACTACGGTAAGTGGAACCTGTAATAGTACGTGGCAACATCTTAGGCTATGAGGTACCCAATTTGGAATTCGTGAGACTTGGTAACGTATGATTGGTTTAAAAATTATAAACTTAAAAACAAAACCTAACTTACCGTGTTTGGAATTTTATGGAAGTCTAAATTCAATTTAGAAATCGAAGACTACATATAAGGAAAAAAGCTTCCACGCGTTGAATGGTGAGGAAATCTCGCTTCTATCGGGCTTCTAAATAGCTCTTATTTTTGAGTTTTGTGAAACGAGCGTTTTGGTGAGGACACGGCAATGTATGATTGGTTTAAAAGCATATGAAAAAAGGAAAAAAGGAAACCAAATTCAATTTGGAATTCGTGAGGACACTTTGAACGTATTATTGGTTTAAATATTACAAACTAAAAAAAAAAACCTAACTTAACGTGTTTGGAATTTTATGGAAGTCCAAATTCAATTTGAAATCGAAGTACTTACCATATAAGGACTCTTTTTCCAAATTAATATATAAAGGAAAAAATCCACATATTTCACACATATTTTCTCGAAAATAAACATAAAATATAAATAAAATATACAAATAAAAACCTAGACAAATAAAGCTCTCACGTTAAATGCGAGGAAACCCGCTTCCGATTGATCGAAATAAGCCTTTTTTTTTTAGTTTTGTGAAACCGGCGTTTTGAAAAGAACACTTGGCAACTTATGATTGGTTTAGAAAGAATAAGAAAAAGATTTAAAAAAACTTCAATTTGGAATTTGTGAGGACACTTGGCAATGTATATGATTGGTTTAAAATTACACACTCAAAAGGAAACCTAACTTACCGTGTTTGGAATTTTATGGAAGCCCAAATTCAATTTGGGAATCGAACAATTAACCATATAAGGACTCTTTTTTCCAAATTAATATATAAAGGGAAAAAATTCCACATATTTCACATATTTTGTCCGAAAATAAAAAGAAAAAAATAACAAAATATACATATTCTCCACCTATTTAATGTATTTGCCCAGCTAAACCAAATCAAAAATACATCGCCACAAGGAGGCGAAAGCCGCGTATATCAAATGAAAATGCATCACCACGGGCGGTAAAGCCCAAATAAGACTAAATAAAAATACATCCCCACGGGCGAGGCGGGTCCTCCCGCGCACAACAAATCAAAAATGCACCACCACGGGTGGGTGAAGCTCCGCGCACACCAAATGAAAAAAGGATCCCCACGGGGCGGGGCGAAGCCCCCGCACATCAAATCAAAAATGCATCGCCACGGGCGGGGCACCCGCACACACACCAGGATTAAAAGAAATAAAACGCAGAGCACAAATCTAATATATTATCTACTTTTGGATGAATTTGTATTGTCAATTGGTTTTAGGTTTATGATTTTGATAAAAAGAATTCAAAATCCTTAAAAATGGTGTTTAGTGGGAAAGGATATGTGTATTTCATAAATAAACGACTAGGTATCATAGGTGGCCATACGTGCCGCGGCTCAACCTCTCATTTACAAGTCAAATTATACATGTATTAAAGCTGACTACAACTTAGTTAATATATCCAAATATTTTAAAAGACTACTAAGTAGTCAATTTAATTATTAGATTCACGTGATGTTCACATTATTATATGTGAACATCACATGTATTACTTAGATCCATGAAATACATGTCGATATGAATAAATCTTGTGATATTATCTGGATTAAAAACCTAAAACACATCTTCACTAAAGGAATAAAATAATATTTCATGAAATACATGCTGAGAAAAAACTAACGTAATACTGTTTGTGCTTAACAAAAAATATTGGATTAAATATCATTATATAGGAAAACTTTAACCTTATCAAATTATAAATCAATAATCCCAAACAAAAAGAAAGAATTAAAACCTGCATAGATAGGTACATATTCATACCTAATGTAGTCATTATCATATGTATCACGTTTAACCAAAATAAGAAAGCAACAACGTATATTGATTAAAAAACATGGAAACAATTATAAGGTTTAAACGTAAATCGTAGCATGACATTACCTTTTAATCAATTTGATATCTTCTAGTCATTTAATCAAAACCAAATCTATGTCGCTAAATTGCGCTTTCGACTTTTCATATCCATTCTTCATATTTATACACAATAAGACCTTTATTTGCATTTTAATTCTTTTCAATCCCAAATTTTATCCATGTTAATATTGTATTTATTGTAGATGTTTGTTAGAACATTAACATCCTACGATAATTTTTTTTTTTTTACTTTTCACTTATCTTTGTAATAATTTTTCCCAAATTCTTATTTGCACTTATCCATGGTTTAGGGAAAAGACTCCTATTATCACATTCTCTATATACTTGTTGTTACTTTGTACTCATAGGAATAAAATCACCTTGTCTCTCTTTCTTTTTTTAGTATTTTATTTTAGGAATGAAAGCAAAAAATTGTCTTTTTTTTTTTTTAATGTTGCAAAGATGTCTAAGAGTAGTTCTTTCATAATTTGACCCTTCATTAGTTCTCTAAACACTAGTCGGAAAGGGGCTATAAATAACGATTGAAATCGTTATAAATCACGTTTATCCCACGGTTTTTTCTCGTTATTCGGAATCGTTATTTATTTGGTGTGACTCTTAAAAATGACGAATAAAAACGCGTCATTATGTATGTGTGTTATGGGTAAGAATCGTTTCGCCGATTTCAGAATTTCAGAGGTGAGTGAGAAACTCGGTTCAAACCCAAAAAAATGTGTTGCGCGTGAGCACTTTATAGGTCGAGAGATGACCAGACAAGTCGGCCCTAAACCAAGAAATGGTCGTTCGAGACTTGCTTGATCCTGAGGAAATGGGAGGAAAGGAGTTGATTTGGGAGGAAGCGGGTGTTGATACGAGAATAATTCGGGAGAGTAGTATCTCGACTTGTATCGGAAAAGTGAAAGCTTAGGAAGCTTGCAAAGAGATGAAAGCTTTTGGGAGAGTTGCAAGTCATTTTCCAGAGTGTAGTATTTTTCTCATGACCGAGACTTGTTGTCTGGTGAAATAGGTAAGACCTATTTATACAAGTCGAGATTGAAACGTACCATGGCCTCATAAAGGAAGAGAGTAAAGGGTGAAATAATTGGAGGAGGTGGTAACCGCATGGTGTTAATGCCGGATGAAAACGTTTTCTCCATTATTTCCTCTTTTATTTGACCGCTTTATTTCTTTTCACGCTTAATGTGAGCTTAGTGTACGCCGCATGTCAGACTGGCCAAAACCAAAACCCTAAAAAGCATCCCGCTTGTGTTGATGTCTCGAGTGTTATTGCATCTTGAGTGCAAGTGGTGGCCGCTAGGGACGATGTGGCATGTGCCAATGGCATGTGCGGAATGCCTTCGTTGCGAGTTGCACCTCGAGCGTAAGTGGTAATGCTGCTGAGTGGATGCTAGTGGCGTGTGTGGCATGTGCCATCGGATGTGCGGGGAATGCCTTTGGTGGTAGGTTGCACGCGGTTTGCAAGTTAGGCTACCGCAAGTGTGTGTTTGGCATGTGCCAATGGCATGCCGTGCATCGTCCAGTTAGGGTAACGGCCTGCGTACACCAAAGTCACCGGCGAGCATGTTGGCATGTGCCAATGGCACGCTTGCGCCATGTTGACCAGCAGTTGCAAGTCTTGCCGAGCCTAGGCTGGCGCTATATTTGGCGTGGGCCAATGGCATAGCGGCTTGGAAATATGGCTTTGCGGTACGTGTTGGCATGTGCCAATGGCACGTGCGGCCATGTTGACCTAGTTGCAAGTCTTGCGAGCCTAGGGCGCTATATTTGGCGTGGGCCAAAGGCATAGCGGTTTGGAAACATGGTTTGCGACACGTGTTGGCATGTGCCAATGGCACGACGGCCATGTTGGACCTAGTTGCAAGTCTTGCAAGCCTAGGGCGCATATTTCGTGGGCCAAAGGGCATAGCGGTTTGAAATATGGCTTGCGATACGTGTTGGCATGTGCCAATGGCACGTGACGGCCATGTTGACCTAGGTGCAAGTCTTGCAAGCCTAGGGCCTATATTTGGCGTGGGCCAATGGCATAGCGGCTTGAAATATGGCTTGTGGCACGTGGTTGGCATGTGCCAATGGCACGCGACGCCATGTTGACCTGGTGCAAGTCTTGCAAGCCTAGGGCGCTACATTTGGCGTGTGCCATAACGGCATAAATGGGCTTGGAAATATGGCTTATGGTACGTGTTGGCATGTGCCAATGGCACGTACGGCCATGTTGACCCACTGCAAGTCTTAAGCCCAGGCGCTACATTTGGCGTGTGTGCCAAAGGCATAGCGGCTTGGAAATATGGTCACGCCATGGTGCGCCGGTGTACGGCTTGGTTTGGCATCGCTGCCATGGTGCGCAGATGCGGCTTGGTATGGCATGTTGCCATGGTGCGCAAGATGCGGCTTGGTTTGGCATTGTTGCCATGGTGCGCAAGACGCTGGCTTGGTTGGCATTGTTGCCATAGTGCGCAGTGGTGCGGCTTGGTTTGGCATTGTGCCATAGTGCGCAGTGGTGCTGACTTGGTTTGGCATTGTTGCCATGGTGCGCAAGATGCGGCTTGGTTTGGCATTGTTGCCATGGTGCTTGTGAGATGCGGCTTGGTTTTTGGAATTAGGGTTCTGTGTGTTGAAAAGCCCTAACTGGTATTTTGAAAAAAATACCCTATTAATTATTTACACCTGAGTTAAATGCTCTTAGTTAATGTGTTAGGTGTAACACTAGGTCGTGGGGTTTTACGATTTTACCCCTTGTTTAAAAACCACCATCAACATTAAGTCCCCACGCTTAGCTTTCATCAGGCTTTGTCATGAGGTAAGCATAAGATGGTGACAAACTATTAACAACAAACCGTGAAGAAAATTGAAGGAGGCTTGTCTCGACCTTTTATAAATAGGATTTGGAATCCTTGCCTCGGTAGTTTTGCACAAATCAAAGCGGTTGGCACAATTGGTGGGGCCCGGTGCGGCCTTGGCGACGTTGGGAAGTTGGCGTGAATTGGGAAGGCGAGTGTGCTAGCTGGTGGGACCGGCGAAAGTGTAGAAAACCGTGCGTGCTTGCGGCGTGACTTGGGCGACATTGGGAAGTTTTCCAAGCAATTGGTGGGGCCGGCGCAACTTGAAGCCGTGCTTTAATGGCGTGACTTGGGCGACATCGGGGAAGTCGCACCCTTCGTGGCCCGTTTCTTACATGCGTGATTTTGGTAAAAGGGAAATCCTTCCCTATTTCAAAGTCTTCTTGCCCTATTTATATATATATAAAGCCCCTTTTCCCCCATCCAGCATCTCTTTTCATACTAGCGCAAAGAGAAACCTGGGCCAGTGCATATATGTCTCCCCAAGATTTCTCTCCTTTTTTTTTTTTTTTACGTAGTGTAAACCTTAAGAGTAGGCGCTTCCACAATTCTTGCATATGATTTCTTGGCGCGCCTCTCAGAAAAATATTGTATGTATGCAACCAAGGGAAATCTTGCATATATTGTTTGAACCCGTAGGAAATATTGCATATATGAATTTTCTAGTCCCGAAAGAAATATTTGAACCCCTCGAGAAAATATTGAGCGCAGATTTTGAACCCAGAGAATGCTCCGTATATAATTTCAACCCGAAGAAGGATATCAGACACTCTTGAATCCGTATGAAATACCGCGTACATAGTTTGAACACGAAGAAAATACTGCGATATAGTCTTGAACCCGAAGAAAATACCGTGTGTGCAGTTTTGAACATGAGAGAATGCTCCGTATATAATTTCAACCCGAAGAAGGATACGTAGACACTCTTGAATCCAGGTATGAAATACCGCGATACATAGTTTTGAACCCGAAGAAAATACTGTGGTATATAGTCTTGAACCGAAGAAAATATCGTGTATATAGTTTTGAACCCGTAGAGAATACGCCCTCCCCTTTTTTTTTTTTTTGTATTTCGGGTTTTCCTTTTGTCATAGCGGTTATGTGTCGTGGGAGGTAATTTTGTTTTTCTTTTGTGTGCGAGATATCTTCCTACTAAGTTGTTATTAAGAAATCCGACAAGATGTTACACCGGACAAAATTTCACCTCATCGAAGGATGTCCATAATTCCAAACCAAACACGGATGACGACTTCTTCGCTAAAAAAACTTGTCTCGCTCGGAAAATCACCCGTGTTTCGTGCCGACTTTGTTAACCGGTGGTGAAGATGAAAATAATACACGTTCGGTTTGCCCGAGAGAACACCCATACGGTTGTCTTCATAAAGGGGTATATTCCTCTTCCAACATTGATTTCGTGGATGTGCCAAAGCCCATTGCGTTCTTTTGATAGATGGGTTGAGTTCATGGTGAGCAAGGAGCATATAAATACCAACTTCGACTCGAGCGCAGGTCATTGATCTTGTCAAGACTTCAAGTAAACCTCCAGATTAGGAAGGATATCCCGTGCTTGGTTGCTTTTATCTCCGTGGTGTTCGGACACCCATACAATCATATGTAGATGGGGGCGAGATAACTTTCTCCTTGAGAGTGTGGCTCTCTTCTTTGAATCTTCCTAAGAATCGGGAATCTTAAAATCCAATTATCAAAGTGAGGCGAAGATGCGGGATGACCTGGCCGCTAAGTTGGGGAATTTCGCCGGAAAGACTCCATTACTTGAGTCGAAGGATTCTCGCCCGGAAGAGGATGAAAGGTGCCCTTACGGTTGGTGGATATCTAACCCTTTGAGGAAAAAGAAAAAGAAAATACAAACGAAAAGGATGAAATTTAACGAGAAAATGAAAACACTGGGAAATGAAAAAAAAAAAAAAAAAAACTGATTGTAAGAGGAGTAGAGAGTGTTTGGGAGGCGGACTGGCCGATCAACTCTCACAGAACGCAGTCTAAGGCGACTAGTCTAGGGTTCTCTCTGGACTCTTTATCGCTAGACAAAGAGAAAGCGAGAATAAGTTTGGGAACATTAATTAAATACCTCCTTTTCAAGGTCTTCAAAAATACCCCTAAGAACTTCACAAATACCCTAAGGGGTTATTTTAAGTGGATAATGAAAATGAACTAGAACTTTTTTGGATAATGAAAATGAACTAGTATGTTCTTGGCGTGAAAACGTCAACCCAACCTCCTACGGAGGTTGAATTGACTTAATATAATCTTAGATGTGCCAAAAACTATACCCTAAAAATTTAAAATATACCCTTTAGGGGTATTTATAAAGTTCTTAGGGTGTTTGTGAAGACCCATGAAAAGGAGGGTATTTATTAAATTCCCACAATAAGTTTCTTTTTCAAGACACGAACGGCCAAGGGGTATTGTAATATTATAGAATAGTAGTGCCATTTTCAAACAAAATCACCCATGCAAAACAGTATTATTATCTGCAATCCAAAGCCAATAACAATAAAAACGAAAAATAGGGCATCATGCTAATGAAGAGAAGTACAATACTGATGAAATAGAACCAACAAGTACTGTTGTTTGATTTTGGATTTTATTTGTTAAGTGAACGCACTCCGCCAACGGAGAATGTATCGTAGCAACACTCGCATCCAGGGAAATGGTGACGATCATCGATCTTGAAACTCACAAGGGTTTCTCCGGGTTTTCGATCTTCTTTCACATCCAACCTCACAGACATCGACAGTCCAAACCGGTACATCTGAAAGTTCACATCTGAGTGCTTTTACACCTCTGGATGATAACAACGACAGCAACAAAAATGATTAGTAATATTCAAACAAATTAAGAGAGGAAATAACTAAAAGGAGATGAAAGGAAGAAGAAAAAAAGGAAAAAACTTACTCAGTACTCGTCGAGATAACCAAAACCAGACAGAAACCAAGAAAAAGTAGAGAGGCAGGTTTTGCCATCGTTAGAATATTGCAATATGAATCTAGATGATAGATATATATAAACTTGATAGGAGGAGTTTGTGTCGAATTCCATAACTAGGTGACATCCATTTTATAACATGAAATGGGTAACAACTTGAAATTGTTTATTAGCACATCCGACAGATGGATCCAGTAATACATTACACGATAATAGAAATATTATTGAAATACAAGCACATGATGCACGATCACAAGATAAGGATCTAAAAGAAAACAACACAACTTTCATAAACATAGTCAACAACTATCTGAAACCAAACCGAGTACCAACTCTGAAATAGATTAGCTTTATATCGACTATTGGATCTATCTTAAAGTAATTATATTTAATTTTATCCGCTAAGCTCCGACGACATACTACTACATTAATTAAACAGGTTGCCGTGCTAACCTACCCAGCGAGCCTCATGGGTAACCTAGCTAAGGAGCGAAACAGATGGGGCCGAGATTGTGTCACAAGGGGGCAGCCACGCTATCTGCTTATGGGTAAAAATCAAGCTTCGCCGATTTCGGTAATTTCGTGGTGAGTGAGAAACTGATTCAAACCCTAAACAAATGTGTTGCACGTGAGCACTTTATAGATTCGAGATACAAGTCCGGGCCTAAACCAAGAAATGGCCGTTTCTAGACTTGCTTCGGGGTCACAAAGTGAGGAGAAGGGTTGATTTGGGGAGGAAGCAAAGAAAGGTGTCGAGGAGAGTAGTATCTCGACTTGTATCGTAAAGTGAAAGCTAGAAGCTTGCAAGAGATGAAAGCTTTTTGGGAGAGCTTGCAAAGTTGCCTTTTCGAGAGTGTAAGTATAGTATATTTCTCTGACGAGACTTGTTGTCCGGGGTGGAAATAGGTAAGACCTATTTATACAAGTCGAGATTGAAACGTACCCTGGCCTCATGAAGGAAGAGAGTAAAAGGGTGAAATAATGGGAGGAGGTGGTAAACGTGATGGTTTAATGGGTGAAAACATTTTCACCATTATTTCCTCTTTTATTTGACCGCTTTATTCCTTTTCACGCTTTGTTAATATGAGCGTAGTGTACGCTGCATCTTTGTGACCGCTAAACCAAAACCCCAAAGAAGCATCCCCGTTTGTGTCGATGTCTCGAGTGTTGGTTGCATCTTGAGTGCAAGTGGCGCCGCTAGTGGCGCGTGTGGCATGTGCCAATGGCATGTGCTAATGCCTTGGTGGTAGGTTGCACGGTTTGCAAGTTAGGTTACCAGCGTGTATGTTTGGCATGTGCCAATGGCATGTGCGGAATGCCTTGGTGGTAGGTTGCACTGGGTTGCAAGTTAGGCTACCAGCGTGTGTGTTTGGCATGTGCCAATGGCATGTGCGGAATGCCTTGGTGGTAGGTTGCACGGTTTGCAAGTTAGGGCTACCCGAGTGTGTGTTTGGCATGTGCCAATGGCATGTGTGAATGCCTTGTGGTAGGTTGCACGGTTTGCAGTTAGGCTACACGGCGTGTGTGTTTGGCATGTGCCAATGGCATGTCATGTCGTAATGCCAGTGAGGTTGCAAGTTTGCAAGTTAGGCTAGGGCGTGTGTGTTTGGCATGTGCCGTGGCAGGCGGAATGCCTTTGGTAGGTTATGGTTTGCAAGTTAGGCTACCAAGCGTGTGTGTTTGGCATGTCCAATGGCATGTACTGACCATGTTGACCTAGTTGCAAGTCTTGCAAGCCTAGGGCGCTATGTTTGGCGTGGGCCAAAGGCATAGCGGCTTTTGAAATATGGCTTGCGACACGTGTTGGCATGTCAATGGCACGATCGTGACCATGTTGACCTAGTTGCAAGTCTTGCAAGCCTAGGGCGCTATGTTTGGCGTGGGCCAAAGGCATAGCGGCTTGGAAATATGGCTTGCGGCACGTGTTGGCATGTGCCAATGGCACATGCGGCCATGTTGACCTAGTTGCAAGTCTTGCAAACCTAGGCGCTATGTTGGGCGTGGCCAAAGGCATAGCGGCTTAGAAAATGGCTTGCGGCACGTGTTGGCATGTGCCAATGGCACGTGCGGCCATGTCGACCTAGTCTTGCAAGTCTTGCTATATTTGGCGTACAAAGGGGGCGCTATGTTTGGCGTGGGCCAAAGGCATAGCGGCTTAGAAATATGGCTGTGGGGCATGTGTTGGAAATATGTTTTGATGGCACGTGGCATGTGCCATGTTGACCTAGTTGCAAGTCTTGCAAACCTAGGGGCGCTATGTTTAGCGTGGGCCAAAGGCATACTGACTGGAAATATGGCTTATAAGATGTGTTGGCATGTGCCAATGGCACATGCGGCCATGTTGACCTAGTTGCAAGTCTTGCAAACCTAGGCGCTATGTTGGGCGTGGGCCAAAGGCATAGGGCCGGCTGGGAAAATGGTTTACAAGACGTGTTGGCATGTGCCAATGGCACGTGCGCCATGTTGACCCAATTGCAAGTCTTGCAAACCTAGGGCGCTATGTTGGGCGTGGGGCCAAAGGCATAGTGGCTTAGAAATATGGCTTGCGACACGTGTTGGCATGTGCCAATGGCACGTGCAGCCATGTTGACCAGTTGCAAGTCTTTGAAGCCTAGGGCGCTATAATTGGCGTGGGCCAAAGGCATAGCTACTTGGAGATTTGGCATTGTTGCCATGGGCACTGTGGTGCGGGCATTGGATTTGGCATTGCCGCCATGGTGCGCATATGCGGCTTGGTTTGGCATTGTCTAATGCACAGGCGAAGATGCGGCTTGGTTTGACATTGTTGCCATGGTGCGCAAGATGCGGCTTGGTTTGGCATTGCTGCAGCGGCGGTGCGCAAAGATCCCGCTTGGTTTGACATTGTGGCCATGGTGGCGCAGGGATTGATGCATTGGTTTGGCATTGATGCTATGGTGCGCAGGCGCGGCTTGATCGGGGCATTGTTGCCATGGTGCGCTAGGCTTGGTGGCTTGGTTGGGCATTGCCATGGTGCGTGGCGCGGCTTGATTTAGCATTGTTGCCATGGCGCGCAGTGGTGGGCATTATTTTTGATTTTGAAGAATTAGGTCATTTGGCGTGTTGCGCGCAAAACTTTAACTGCATTTTGAAAAATACCCCTGATTTGGCATTATTTACACTGAAGGCGGTTAAATGCTCTTAGTTAATGTGCCATATGTAACACTAGAATCAGGGGGTTTTACGATTTTACCCTTGTCTAAAAACCACCATCAACATTAAGTCCCCGCTAGCTAAAAAACCACCGAACAAATTCTCGGGGCTTTGCTTTGCGAGGTAAGCATAAGATGGTGACAAACTCACAATAAAGAAACGTAAGGAAAATTCAAGGAGGCTTGTCTCGACTTTTATAAATAGGATTCGAATCCTGCCTCTGCAGTTTCACAAAACGGGGAGGCTGGCACAATTGGTGGGCCCTGCGGCAGTCGGGGCGACGTTGGGAAGTTGGCGTGAGTTGGGAAACCGAGTGTTAGCCGGTGGGACCGCCGAAGTGTAGAAGCCGTGCGTGCTCAGCAGGCAGCGTGACTTGGGCGCACAAGGGGATTCAACTTGGAAACCATGCACTGGTGGGGCCGGTCCAACTTGGAAACCATGTTTGGCAGCGTGACTTGGGCAAGATTGAGAAGTCGCATTAAGGGGCCGTCCAACTTGGAAACCATGCTTGCAAAGCGTGACTTCAAGATTGGAGAAGTCGCACCCTTTGTGGGCCAACTGGGAAACCATGCTTTTACACGCGTGATTTTGGTAAAAGGGAAATCCTTCCCTATTTCAAAGTCTTTCACGCCTATATATATATATATATATATATATATATATATATATAAAGCCCCTTTTCGCCATTCTCGCGCTTTATTCTTTCCTCTTTTCATACTAAATTTGCAAAGAGAGACCTGGCCTGTGCATGTCTTCGAGTACTTTTTCTATCCTTTTTTTTCTTTTCACGTAGGTGTAAACCTAAGAGTAGGCGCTAATAATCCTGCATATGATTCCTCGCGTGCCTCTTGTAGAGAATATAGTATGTATGCAACCAAGGGAATACATCATATATTGTTTGAACCCGTAGGAAATATTGCATATATGAATTTTCTGGCCCCGAAAGAAATATTTCAACCCAAGAAAATATTGCGTGTGTATTTTGAACCCGTAGAGGATGCCTCGTATATAATTCTCGAACCCAAGAACGATATTGTAGGCGTATTTGAGCCCGTACGAAAACTGCATGTGTATTTCGAACCCGTAGAGAACCCTTTATGAATCCCGAAGAAGAATACTCGCGTATATGTTTATGTGACTTCGAACCCGCAGAAATATTGTATATATGATTTTGCTTGAAAGAAGTACCACGCGCGCAGCTTTGAACCAATAGAAAAAATGCTCCATATATATTTTTGAACCCGAAGAATGATACCGTAGACACACTTGTACCCGTGCATAGAATGCCGCGTATATAGTCTCGAACCCAAGAAAATATCACAGATATAGTCTTGAACTTGAATAAAATACTCCTCCCTACCCTTTTTTTTTTTTTTTTTATTGTTGGGTACGATTATGTGTCGTGTGAGATAACTTCGCTTTTCTCCGTTTGTTTTGTGCAGATATCTTATTACCAAATTGTTATGAAGGAACGATAAGATGTTACCCCGAACCAAATTTCACTTCAGCCGAAGGATGCTCATAATTCCAAGCCGAACATAGATGATGAATTCTTCACTAGAGCCTCGCCCGGCTCGGAAGAATCACTTAGGTTTCTGTACATTTTGCTAACCCGTGGTGAGGACGCACAGAAGACACGTCTAGCTCCGCCTGCAGAGCACCATTCTGCCTATCTTCATAAAGGTATATTCTCTTCCAACATTGATTCTGGATGTGTCAAAGTCCATTGCGTTCTTTTGACAGATGGGTTGAGTTCATGGTGAGCAAGGAGCATATAAACTAACTTGATTCGAGCTGTGTCATCGATGTCCGTCGCATTCCCAAGAATCTCCGCATTAGGAAGGACATCCTGTGTTTGGTTACTTTCATCTCCGATGGTGTTCTAACACCCATACAATCATATGTAGATGGGGTGAGATAACTTTCTCCTTGAGAGTGTGGCTCTTTCGAATCTTCCAAGAATCGGGAATCTAGAATCCAATTATCCGAAAGCGAGGTGAAGATGCTGATCACCTGGCCGCTAAGTGGGGGGATTTCTGCTTCTAAAGACTCCATTGGGTAAGCTCCAAGGACTCTCCCAAAGAGGATGGCCAGAAAGGTTCCCTTACGGTTGGTGGATATCTCAATGGCTTCGGACGAGTTGGAGCCCGACCGCAAAAGGTAGATCTTCATGTCGAGCATTTTTGGCTCTCCGCTGTCTAGAGACATTTTTGATGACTCGCCTGGGCAAGAAGGGAATAAGACTAGAGTTGTCAAGGACATTTTGTCGTGAAGTGGAAAAGGGTGAAGTTCTTCCCATTGGCAAAGTTGTTCCTTGGTTCCCCGTATGCATCCTGATCACCTAGTCAGCAAACATGCGAGTTTCGAATGGTTGCACGAAAGTGGATTCATATGTGCGCACGCCGCTTTCGCAAGTCTCGGGCTATGGGAGCACTTTTGAGAAGTATGTCAAAACCGTTGCCTTTGCTTTCCCCGTGAGTGGGTGGCCCCATTATGTGATGGGTGAACAAAGGCCCAAGGGTTGGCGTGATTCAAAGGCTTTTCTTTAAGTTGCATGAAATCAATTTTCGTCCATAGGGGTCCTATCAGGCAAGTCAAACACAAATTGACACTCTTTGCTTCTCATTTCCGTCATGTCTTTGTCTTCCTCGATGACTTATTTGAGCGTCAGAAAACTGCTCATCCGAAAGTCATGGTTCGCTATATGCCGTCATTTTTCTTCGTGGGTCTTTCCATATCTCATAATATTGACCGCCGCCGTCACATGGTTTTCGATCAAGGGGTGCTCTTGTTTACCGGCCAAAGGATCCCTAAGGATTCATTGCGTGTCACCCTTGATGCCGCGGTCCCAAGCCGCAGTATCCGTCTTTCCTTCTTTCAAATGGGAAGAGTAACGGTTTCCACCTTCTACTTACAATGGAGTTTTGGTGCGACGAGTTTACTATGATCCGAGATTTTGTGAATAACGGGTGGGAGAACGCTCGCTGCAAACCTTCCCAGCTTCCTCAAGGAGTATCCAATATTGAGAGATCCAAGCGAAAGTTGCCTAGCACTGAAAAGCCCCTGTGCCAAGGAACGGAGAACTGAGAATGAAGAACCGTGGCCGAAGGGTTCCGACGGTTTCACAAGATCCTCCCACGGCTCTTGTGTCTTCATTCTTCCATAACCAGTATGTGTCGCTCTTCATTGGTTTGTCTCAAAACACGTGAATTTCTGGCCGAGAATATGTGTCTTGTTTCTTGTGGCTTTCAGAGGTTAATGTTTTCGCTGCACTTGACGCTGCCAAGAGAGAGACTAAGAACTTTTCAAAGAACCTCCAAGCAAGATGGAGCCTTCTCATAGCGATGATGAGCCGAGATAGAAGAGGGTTCAATGGGTGGAGTGATTCCTCCAAGCAAAGTGGCACTTGCCCTGCTTTAGCTGAAGGTTCGGTGAGTTTCACACTTCTTTGTTTCTTCTTTTTGTTTCTTTTTGGGAAATATTCCGACTCAAATTCGCAGGTGGAACTGCCCTGAGGATGATTCGGGCAAGAGCCGCACGAAAACTCGCTTTGGTGACCGCCGATGGTGACTTGGAGACGGGCAGCCAATTGCCTCAACGGATGTGGTTCAAACAATGGATGATTCTCACGATTGCCGGTCAGAGACATGGAAGAAGACCCCCGTGAGTAGCGAGGTGTGGCAGCAGGCCATTTTTGATCCCTCGTTCTGGTTCCTTATCCGTGTCATGTGCTGGTTGGCTGGGCTTCCACAGTGCCACCAAGCATGAGGCGTTGTACACCGTAACCGGGAGAAGCACGGACATATGGCTACAAACAAGAAAGTTACTAGTCAGATTTGCGCGGGTTAAGCGTGTGGAAGAGGCTTTATCTTCCATCGAGGATATGCGTGAGGGTAACCGGTCCCACCGTTTCCAAGACGTTATTGCCGACCGGGAGCACCATCGCGACGTGTGCGTAAAAGGAGTTCAATACTGTGGTTTGTCAAGGCCTTGGGCGAGATCCAAAAGTTGAAAGATGCGCAATCGAAAGCCTTCCTCAACAGGAGATTGCACGACAGAGATGGAACTCAAAAGCTTTCCAAGATACAGACTATGAAGAGAGCTGGCCTGAAGACGAAAGTTGACTTTTTCCAAGAAGAGCAGACTTCATTTAACGATTTTCTTGAACGTTTCGTTAAACTTTCATTTAGGTTCTTTTTTTTTTTTTCGGAAGACATATTGATGTCCGGTTAAAAACTTGACCTTGATAGACAGCTGGTAGCTTTTAGGGTATTGGATTATTTCTCGGGATGAATGGTTTTGGTAATATGACTCTGATTATGTTTTGGGAAAAGAATATTGCTTTATGAAAGTGTGTGCTAGCAATTGGCACAAGACTCAGTAGCATGACGGTTTTACTAAAAACCTAAAAATAGATTGTATATCTTGCCCAGTCTGAATTTACTCACTTCATAGGTTTTGCGAACACGCCCTCTCCATGTAAAGGCGGTTTTGATGGCGGTTTGCTGGGTAGCATCGCCGACAAGTCCCCAATCGTCTGGTAGCATCTTCTGGCGATTAAGTAATATCATCTTCATCAAGTCCCC
>JAJJWW010019005.1:0-105628 GCA_023531295.1 Papaver armeniacum
ATTTTCTGCAGCGCCTACAGAAAAATATCGGCTTCAATTCCGTAATTATTGGAGACACGATTAGACACCATCTAGGGCTATCATTGCAACACACAACAAAAAGATAAAGAAAACTATGCACGCATCACACTCCCAAGTCCCACCACCACGACCAGAACGATTACGTTTCCTCCTTTAGCACAAGATAGTACTGATGAAGGACCACAAGCAGTGGAGCTCAGCAAGAAAAGAGAACAACCGAATAGCCAAACTATTCTTCTTTGCAGTTTGCGGGAACTTATGCAATTATGCTCGATTTTGTGTCGGTGCTGCATGATGTTGCAAGGATATCAGTGACCGACCTAATAGGGTCACCTAATTGGGTCGATCTCATAGCCCTACTAATAGGGTTACCGATTTGCTTTGGGTGTACCAACATAGGGGTAAGAAACGTTTTTATGGATTTCCGGTACATGCTAATTAAATTTGGTACCCCCAGTAAATGTTGGATATTTTTCAACCGTCGGCACATGCCTGTTAGCTGTCGCACTCCTTTAGTGCCCCTGGAAAGAGCACAATCCTTGGATTTCCACAAATTAATTCATTGGGCTTCAGTTGTCAAATAATTTGAAAAGGTTAACTTCTAAGCTATTGTAGAGAATTGGGTCAATGTCTAGTTCAACTCCTCTTTTATCTTTCTATTTTCCCTTTGTCAATTTTTCTTGTTTTTTTATAATTTAAATTTTTTATTAGATAAAAATATTACATTAACTAGTTTTAAGTTCTAACAAGCTAAAACTTCAATAACATACTAGTTGAACAAAGTTATTGTGTTACCTACCAATGTAGTCTCATGGGTAATCGAACTAGTGGGGTGCCGTCTTTACAGTGTCAAGTTTGACACAAGGGGGCAAGCTAACTCTACCTTCCATGCTGATTCCCGTAATATTACGCCATCGCACTCAAACCTCTTGACCTCCATGCAACTTTAGGAATGGGATGATCAGATGAGCTAGGTGCCCATTTTTGGCTTTGTAGTTTTTCATCAAGTCCTTTTTCTTTTCTTTTTATTTCCTTGGTATCCCTTTCTGTTGGACGGTTCAAGCCTATTGTACCCTTCTTCAATAAATTTCTTTCTTTATTATGGCCTCTCCGAAACGTCTTCCGTATGATTTCTTAGATATTGCTTTCGGTCGGAGAGAGATGAGAAAAATATGTGTTCTTGAACTTTTTAGTACCAAAAGAGTCCAATCTTTTGCGGTAATCAGAGAAGAAGAAGTTTCAGCCATGATGGATTCTATCTCTTCTAGTTCTACTAATCGTGTTGATGTTTATAAATTGTTGTCAAGGGTTGCTTTTGGCAAGTCAAGCAGAGATTATTTTAGTGAAGGGAGACTTCACCAAATCCTTAACGAGTAACAGATGGTGTTCCAGCGTCTGACTATTTTCCTAGTGTAGGTTGGATTGTTGATAGGATCACTGGAGTCCATGGGAGAATTGAGAAATGCTTTCATGCTTCCGATGAATTAATAAATAATCTCTTACTTCTGGTTCTCAAACTGATAATAAATACTGATAAGTTCGAATGGCTTAAACGGCCTACTATATGCCTCCTTGTAAAGGAAAATAAAAATAAAAAAATGAGTCATACTATGAAAGTATGATCATTTAAACATAGAGTTTCAGTTCCATTTTTGGAAGCACAAAATCATCAGCTCGTTGTTCTCCAAGATCTTTCAGAGAAACAAGGCTATGCATATGAGGAATTGCTTGGGTGAACCCTTTCTGCAGCTTCAGCAGACCATATTTTTTAAAAGTTGCAGAGTCATAACAAGAGAGAACGTTATTCTGCAAAAGCAGAATTTCACTCTCAGTTCGGGACAATAAGCGAGTTAAGCCTTTGATCCCATCTTCTACTGAACCTCCTTATCCAAGTAAAAGAGTTAAAGTAGGTACGCTCTTCCAAACGACGTCGGCAGTTGTTCATATTTTCTTTTCTCGAATACCCAGATATCCATCATACTTTCCCCTTCCTTACTAAAAAATAAGAAAGATATAGATTTGCTCCACAAGATCCAATATTAACGTCCCTATCAGATTTGGGTTTACAAGGTGGTGATGGGAGACACCGAAATGTTTCATCTGCTAAATCAAAGGCTACAATATCACAGTGATAAGAAGAAGATCTTTTCTTTATTAACCAATGCAGAGCCCCATTTGCTAAAACGCCCGATTCCTGTAAATCAAAGCTAACTGCTGGTTTGCATCTCCACCCACTGCCATCACCAAGGGTGTAAACATTGACGGTTTGCTTGGCAACATAACTTTGACCAATCTTAACAAGCTTGTATGTCTTCGTGGAACGACAATAACCGAATCCAACAGCACCAGGGTCTGTACCGATGTCGGGAACACAACCGATGTTGGGAACACTAATACGTTCACCAGTGATAGGATTGTAAATAAATATAAGCTTTGAAATTACGTAACATACCAAACCATTGCAAGTACCAACAAACCTGAAGAACCAATAACCAGTTTCTAATGTGCTTATCTCTGTAACCATCTTGTAAAAATTTTGTGGTTCTTCTGTACAACAAGAATTAACCATCTCAGAAGATTTCTCTCTATAATAGAGTTTCATATCATACTTGGCCCAAGTTACGAAAACCATACCTTTCTTTGGTTTCCCCAAGAGATTTCTCCAGAGTCTGCATACTTCTCTGCATTGTAAGCTGGATTTGAAACCTGTGTTCGTCTTGGGTAATCTAGATAGTATCTCTAATACGATATCTGAAGTCAACTTCTCCATCGATAAAGATAGCTTATTGATTCTTCTTGTTGTACGTATGGCTAGGGTTTTATAATCCAACAAGAGCCGCAACAAAGATGGCCTCCCAACATGGCTGACGGCAGTATATATATAGAAATATTAGCCTGGTTTAAGAGTCTTGGTTGCCACGTATTCTAAATAGAGAAAGTGCTCTTTATTCCACTGGCCGGCCATTACCCTGATTACTGGCTCCTATCTTATTATTTGGCTTTAAAAATATATATACTAATTATTTTTAATTATTTTTACCAAATACTAATATAAAAAATAATTACCATATATATTTTTTTGTAAGTTCTTTTTGGAAAATAAAAGCATTGCCAAACCCAAAGAAGGGTAAGATACCGGAATCCTTGAGCATTAAAAAGGCTAACTCATCCTTTAATAAGAACGCGAAATTAGGGGATATAAAAAGGAATTGGGGTATATTGATTACTTCTCCCAACCCATGGTGTTTGCTAAGGGGTGATTTTGGGGTGCAAAAATACTAAAATATCCTCCCTTTAAAATAAAAATAAAAAAACTTAAAATAAAAAAATAAAATCATATCCCCATTTCCATCTCCACTCCTTATTAATATCTTTCAGGGTTAGAGCTTTTGAAACCCAAATATTCCCCATTCCCTTTCAAATTCTAAACTCTCCCTACTCTCTTTAAATTCTCTTCTCCTTCTCTCGCCGACTCACTTTGGAAACGAATTATTTTTTTAATTCTAAGTGATGAAGATCATGTCAAGTGATGAAGACCATACGGAATTGATGAAGACCATGTTTTAAAATGGTGCCTATGATGTTTGGTACCTAACATTAAATGTCAGAATTGGCACCGCAGATGCTCAATAGAAATCTATCAATGCCAGAGTCAAGTGAAAAAAATAATTCAACTTTCTAGATACTTTTACATCATGTGCCTCAAGATAAAATTAAAGCAACATACTATTTTAAACCTGTAAGATGCTCGAGAATTAACTATTTGTGCCAAGTGGATCGATTAAAACCGTAAAAATTCAAAACGGAATATTTTTTTACATCACGAAGTGATGAAGACCATGCCTAATTGGTGAAGAACCATGCCGGAAAATGGTGCTGCATGCTTGATAACTAACATTCAATGTCGTATAAGTGCCTAAAAGATGCCTGATAGAAATCTATGAATGCCTGTAGTCAAGTGAAAAAAAAATTGAAGTTTCCTCGGATACTTTTCATCATGTGCCAAGATAGAAATTTACAACATACTATGCCGGATAGGTAGAAGCAGATGCTCGAGAATTAACCGACCGTGTTTAAGAAGGGACCGATTAAAACCAAAATAAATAGGTTTTGAAAATCAAAACCGTAAAATTTTGTATAAAGGGCAAACATTTATGAAAATTTCCAACAAATGCCGCATGATTTTTTAGGTTGAATACAATGCCAGACCGAGCTATTTCAGCCGCAAATAATGGTGGATTCAAAGAAAAAAAATCAAATTTTCAACCTCTTAGCAGCAATTCTCTCTTCACAATCATCCTCCACTTTCACCCAAAAAGTTCCTCTCAAAAAAATTCCATCTTTCTACTCTCATCTCATTCACCCAAATACAAATACACACCGATCATTTAACAAATACTTAAGATTTTTACTAATTATTATTAACCACTAAACTCCGATTAGTGAGGGCTAGATTAGGATTTAAAAATACTTAGATAAGGGGTGACCCCGAATTGATATCTTGATCCAATTTTTTTCCTTTTCTTATATCCCCCAATTCCTTTTTATATCCCCAATTTCGCGTTCTTTAATAATCGGCAACAATATATCTTATAAACATTTTTTTTTTTCAATATTTAGTTTGGTATTGGCTATGAAATCATAGGCTCTCAAATCGAATATTACCCATTCTCATACAGAGAATACGGTATTTAATGGTATGAGGCTCTTCATTTTTGTGGCCATAAGATTAGATATACGTACCATATTCTTCACAAGCAACTGGATAGTGACATTGTGTTACCCTGTGTAAGCATCAATATTATGTTGGAAATCCTTCACAGTCTAGTAGGATTGTTTTTCTTTTTATATACACTTTGTATGTGAACGCGTTCGTATCGGTGACATTCATGTCTTACATGTCCCCTCCGAAAATCAGTATGCTGACATCTTCACCAAGGGCTTCCTCGACAGCCTTTTGTTGCTGCATTAGTCTCAGCGTTTGCTCCTCTCCCGCTCAGACTAAGGGGGTGTAATAGACTAGATATTATTCGATTTACCTTATTTATGTTTAGGAGATAATATCCTTCATTAATCTGTATTCCCTAAGAGATATTATTGACTTTGGTTATAAAACAGTTTCCCGAGAATCATTTTCTCTAAGGAAGTTATTCCCATTCCAAGAAATATATCTTATAAACAATTTGTTTTTCCAATATTTAGTTTGGTATTGGCTATGAAATCATAGGCTCTCAAATCGAATATTACCCATTCTCATACAGAGACTCAGAGAGTACGGTATTTAATGGTATGAGGAATCGGCAAAGGCTCTTCATTTTTGTGGCCATAAGATGATATACGTACCATCTTCTTCACAAGCAACTGGATAGTGACATTATGTTACCCTGTGTAAGCATCAATATTACGTTGGAAATCCTTGCGAAACCAAAATAGTCCAACTAGCGACTGAAATTCTTTTTCTTTCTTTTTCCTTGATCTGTTAGAAAATCTAGTAGGATTGTTTTTCTTTTTATCATCTGTTTCTACGAATGTGATCAACATCCACACATTTAAGGTGTGACTAGGAATTTTTACCTCCGAACGGCATATGCGTTTTGATTGGGACATGCAGATTCTAACCCACTAAGAGGATAAGATATGAGAATCCTTGAGCACTAAAAAGGCTAACTTACCCTTTAATAATCGGCAATAATGTATCTTATAAACTATTTTTTTTTTTTCCAATATTAAGTTAGAGATTCGCTATACGCTCTCAAATCGAATATAATACCCATTCTCATACAGAGAGTACGTTATTTAATGGTACTAGTAGTACGCCCGTGCTTCGCACATGCTCAGATTGCTTTACCCCTAAAAACCTTGATTTCTCAATGGTGCATTCATCACCTTATGATTCTTAATGCAATCCTGAATCTACTCCAATAGGTTTAATGTCATCAATATATTTGACTTAGTTATTAGTTCTGTTTGTTTAGTTTGGATCAGTAGATGACTTTCCGGGCATACCCTTAAGTTCCATTCTGTTGAATTATTAGCAATGCTCTTTAAAGTTAGTCTAAGCAATCAGAAACCCAACGTATAGGCAAACAAAAACTATCATAATCTGTTGTTTATATGTTTTTTTTTCCACCTGCGCATCTTTATACGTAAGTATCGATTGTAACGTGCTTGATCCTTCGATATAAATGGCGTTTGATTGACATTGGCACTGCGTTTCCTACCATTATTAGGGTTTAGTTGCAGGACGAAAATTATTTCTGTTGATTGAGACGCAGATTTTTTTTTTTCTTTTTTTTTGCATTGAGACGCAAGTTTTTTTCTTCTCTTGGGTTTGATATTCGCTAGGTAGAAAATATGTAAATATGGTGCTCCACTAAGAAATATTAGTGGTGTGAAAAATCCAAAGATTTCTATTGGTTAATATTGTTTGGTGGACTAGAAGCTCTAAGAAGAATGTTTGATTCAGCTTTTATCCAAAACAACTCTTCATTTTTGTGGCCGTAGGATTAGATGTCATATAGGCACAATTTTCGTCACAAGTAACTGGAATAGGTTCAACGTAACAGTGATAATAATGACATTGTGTTGCCCTGTGTAAGCACCAAGATTACGTTGGAAATTCATCTGAATCCAAATTAGCATGAGCTAACGACCGAATATTTTTTTTCTTGATCTGTTATAAAATTTAGTAGGATCTTTTTCTTTTTATCATCTGTACCTACGAATGTGATCAACATCCACACATTTAAGGTGTGAGATTTCACCAGACGTACATTTAAAATGTGATCCATCAGCATTGCCCACTATAAGAATGAATGTACATGTTGTCGGCTTCAATTTCATAATTATTGGGAGGCATGATTAGACACCAGCTAGGGATATCATTGCAACACAACAAAAGATAAAGAAAAACTATGCACGCATCACACTCCCAAGTCCCACCACCACCACCACACCGATTACTTGGACCACAACCACTGAAATTTTGTGATTTTAGAACTTTTGGGTATTTCCAACCTTGGGATTCAACTTAAAGAACGTGTCTGTTATCTTTCGCAATTCTTTTGTGTACCTGGAAAGAGCGTGATGCTAGTATTTTCACTAGAAAAACTAAAACTTATGATCAAGTCATTCACATGGTAACATACAATTTACTTCATCGGTGTTCAGCTATCAAAAACTTTGGAAAGGTTAACTTTCAAGCTGTTGTAGAGAATTGGGTTAATGTCTAGTTCAATCCTCTGTGATCTGTCTATTTTTTGGCCATTTTTCTGTTGTTTTCTCTTTGGCTTGAGATGATAGTCTTCTATCAAACCTTTTTTCTTTTCTTTTCTTTTATTTCCTTTGTATCTCTTCCCCTTGGACGGTTCCGGCCTTTTGTACCCGTTTCTAATCAATAAACATATTCCATCTTTATCTATCACAAAAAATAACCTGGCTGAATTGGGGCCTATACCACTTAATTGGGCTAGATGACAAAAAAGGTCATTAGAAATCACCTACACACCACTCCTTATCAAAATAATTACCTAACTACCTATTTTACCCCGATTAATTAGCACTAATTAATCGTATTAGGGGTTTTTTGTTTCGGATGTGAGATTAACTAATGTTAGAGAGTTCATCAAATATTTTGATTTTTTTTTCGTAAACAGTACCCAGAATCGGTTTACGTTCATTCACTTGTAAACCGATTCTGGATTGGTATTTACGAATTAACAGAGGACATCCATAATCGGTTAACTTTGACATGTTTATAACTCGATTTAGGAAATCGGATTTTACTTTTGACACATATAAACCGATTGTTTCCTTTCATTACCAATTTTCATTCATTGCATTATTATTGTAGGATGCATGTAGCACATGCATCAAGCCTTTAAAAACCCTAGGCAGTTATAGTCTCCAGAGGTTTACCCACAAAGTGGGACTCGAAGGCGATACATTCAAGTTCGCTGGATTCTTTCTGCCAAGAAGTGATAGCTTGCATCGAATGCGAATGCTTCCCCCTTTTCCTCCAAGTAGCGCGCTTTCATTACTTCGTGCTACAAAAACACAAAAACAAACTTACATTTATTAGTTGCCTAAAAAAGCACAAAATCCGAGTGTTAAAAATCACAAAATTACTTACAAATTCTGCAATGGACAAGGTGAAGGGGCGAGTGTTAAAAATCCGAGGTTGGAGAGCTAAAAAAGCAAGTATCGCATTTTCGATTACTAGGTGCCTAGCGTGCACTTGTTGAACACTTCTTGCGTTAGGATTCCCAAACTCTTAGCTAAATTTGTTGTGTATCCTAGCCCAAAAGGTTGTGGAATCCACCCTTTCGGAGGATTGACGTCTAAGTCGATTTTCCGCATACCATGCTTTGGTGATTGCCAAATCTTCGATTGAATCAAATGAAACCATTTCTTGTATGTGGATGTATGAAATGAGTAGTTGTGGAGTATATGGAGTGAGGGGGAATAAAATGATCAATTTTGGGGCAAATGGGGTCCAAGGGTGAGGTCTTTATTTATAGAAAAAGTCCCAAAAGGCTATTTTTTTTTTGAAAAACGTGAAATAATTTGAATTAATCGGTCTTTTAGTAGGACTGTAAACCCCGATTGTGTTTGTATGCCACAATAAATCGGACTTTCTTGCGACCAACGTAAAACGATTAAAAACATTTTAATTCACCGACACTAATCGGTTTATATATATTCATATGTGAACCAATTCTAGCTTGGCTTAAAAACATCCAGGAAGAATGGCTTGCACAATCGGTTTATGTTGACATATCGAGTAACCCGATTGTTGGCATGTCAGGCTAGAATCAATTTAAACATTAAGTGCATTAAGTTCAACACAAGATCATCCAAAATAAAAACATCAACCACACAAATATCATCCAAAATACAAACTTCAACCATCCCAAAAGACTTAAAACAACCACAAGTCTTGTAAACTTAAAGTTTTAGTATTTAAAAGTTAATTAAACTTAAAAACTTAAGGAGCACCAGGAGCATTTGCAGCAGCAACAACATCAGGAGCACCATCACCACCACCAAAGACAAAGATCGTGATAAAGCAAAGAAAGCATCATCAAGAAGAACATAATCAAGAGCAGCAGCTTCTGCATCATCCATGGCTATATGTTCAACCATTTCTTCAAACAAACCTTCCAATTCTTGGTGGCGATCCCTCTCAGCTGATATAATGTTTCTCCTCATCCTAGCGAACCTCATGACCTCAACAAGCTCTTCCAGTGCAAGCATATCAATCAATGCGAGGGCTTGTTCAAGACGGGTCTCACCTCCGAAAGCAAACTTATATGCTTCTCCGGAACTCTTTCGTGGTTTCCTTAACATCCTCCAAGGTTACTCTCGATTGTAAAATGCTAGGTGTGTGAAGTCCATTCTAAAAAAAAAAAAAAAAAAAAAAAAAAAAAAAAAAAAATTCGGTACATATAGAAACATAAGTAATCCGATTCTGAAGAGACTCAAAGAATCGGGTTATGTGGTACATTATAAAACCCGATTGTGGAAACAAAGATGAAGAGACTATAGTAATCGGATTATACATATTACATAAACCGATTCTGGTGATGTATTTTAACTATTTCATTTCTACCTCAGAATCGGGCTATGTTAATCATCATGTAAACCGATTATTGTGCATGCTCTTCATGGACGAAAAAAAACCCCATAATCAGTTTATACGATATGTCAATAAAAACCGATTCTGGGTGTAATCAAAATTTTGATTTGTCAAAAACGAAGATTTAAACGAGTAAATAAACAAGATATGAAGAATCATAGATTGAGTTGATGGAGATTTACCCTTTTCTTGTGTGGATCGTAGATTCGTTGGAGAAGAAGATGAAAATTTGGGTTTTGAGAATTTGGAAAGATTAGGATGGAAATAGACTTTTTTTTTTTAGGTTTAGGTTTTTTTGTTTTTGGATTTACTGAAAATAGAAAGATTAGAATTTATATGAGAGAGTTTTAGTAATTAATGTGGGGGTAAATTAGTATTTTTTAGAAGTTTGGGTGTCTATAGTAATTTGGTGGTGTGAGAAGGAAAATTTGAGAGGCCCCAATTAAGTGGTATAGGCCCAATTTAGCCAGGAAAAATAACGTACTGTTTTTTTCTCTTATCAAGATTGCATGTTCGTCTCTAGGTAGTGTTACATTCACCACTCATTTCATAATTCACGTGAAGTCTTCCTAATTTTCGTTATTTTGTACGAAAATGATTGATTCCCCAAAAGAAAAAAAAAATCCACCGCATTTTGCGCATTGTGAGAGGGGTGATGGGCCCATTCCTACCCACCCTATCTCACAGCAGAAAGCGCCACACTAGATTCGTTCGATTTCCCACGGTGTATTTTTCCGTTGATGTTTTCGGTCAACACTAGAATCACTCTATTTTGTAAATGCAAGTCTTTAGAAGAGAGTGAAATATATGGATAACCACGACATTCATATGGGAAAAGATGTTCTAAGTAGATTGTCTACGGGACAAGATCCATAAGTCCCAAAATCCATCGCCTTTAAAAGAGAAGTTAACACAAACCGGAGGTAGTAGAAAAATCTAATTAACTCTGCTTGATCATTTAGAAACATGGAGCTTTTTCCTTATTGTTTCGTCCTGCTACTTCCTCTTTTCTTCCTTCCTCTTGTCATCCTTCCTATATACTTCCTCCTCAAATTCAATCATCACAAGAAACATAACATTCCTCCTGGTCCTCCCAAGCTTCCAATCATTGGTAACTTACATCAACTAGCCAAACCTCCTCATCGCATTTTACACAGACTCTCCCAAAAATACGGTCCGGTCATGCTTCTACAATTAGGCAGTATACCCACACTCATAATCACATCGGCCGAGGCTGCGGAACAAGTTTTAAAAACACATGATCTTGATTTTTGTAGTAGACCTCCCTTGGCCGGTCCAAAACGTCTTACTTATGATTTCTTAGATATTGCTTTTGGACCTTATAGTGAGTATTGGAGAGAGATGCGAAAAATATGTGTTCTTGAACTTTTTAGTACCAAAAGGGTGCAATCTTTTGCAGTAATCAGAGAGGAAGAAGTTTCAGCCATGATGGCTTCTATCTCTTCTAATTCCACTGATCATCCTATTGATGTTTATAAAATGTTGGTACGTTTAACAGACAAGATTCTGTCAAGGGTTGTTTTTGGCAAGTCAAGCAGAGATCATTTTAGTGAAGGGAGACTTCACCAAATCCTTAACGAAGTCTTGGCGGTAACCGATGGTTTCTCAGCGTCCGACTATTTTCCTAGTGTAGGTTGGATTGTTGATAGGATCACTGGAGTCCATGGGAGAATTGAGAAATGCTTTCATGCTTTCGATGAATTCTTTCAAGAAATCATAGACTTACATCTCAACCCGGAGGGACATAAATCGGAGCACGAGGATCTCATAGATGTTTTGCTGAAAATCGAAAAGGACGGAACTAGTGCTGTTCGTCTAACTAATGACCATATCAAAGCAATTCTTACGGTACGTAATTTCTTCTAATTCAATCTATTGATGTTACTGATCCACAATGACCTTTTATTACGCGAGCTTTCTAACACAAGAAAACCATATTCAGGATATATTTATTGCTGGAGTAGACTCATCTGCTGTAACCATGAACTGGGCAATGACGGAATTAATGAAGAATCCAGAAGCAATGAAAAAAGTACAGGACGAGATTAGAAGTCATGATTTAAGAATGAAAGGGAAGATAGAAGAATCAGACCTTCATCAATTTTTATACCTAAAAATGGTGGTTAAAGAGTCACTACGACTACACCCACCAGCTGCACTTTTGCTTCCAAGAGAAAATACAAAGCATCATGTTATCGACGGATATGATGTTTACCCAAAAACAAGGATCCTAATAAATGCATGGGCAATCATGAGGGATCCGAAGTATTGGGACAAGCCGGAAGAATTCATCCCTGAGAGGTTTGAAAATCTCCCCATTGATTACAGTGGAGGACAAAATTTTGATTTTTTACCTTTCGGCCGAGGTCGGAGAATTTGCCCCGGAATAAATATGGCAGTCACATCAATAGAGCTTATCCTAGCCAATCTACTATACTGCTTTAATTGGGAATTGCCGGAAGGAATGAAGAAGGAGGACATAAACACTGAGGAATCATCTGGGCTTAGTGCTCATAAGAAGTATCCGCTTGAGCTTGTACCCATCAAGTGCATATGATTGTAAATCTCGTTAAGAAACAATAAAACTATTGTCTTATAATAACGTGCATTTGAATCCATTTAGGATTTTAGCACATTCAGGATTTAGTTAAATTATTTTCACTAGCTTTACAATGAGTCATTTTGGATTTAGCACATTTGTAAGCAATTGTACAACAAAGAAAAACTACACATACAAAAGCATAAATGTCAAAGACAAAAATAATTTCAAAATAACTTCCGGAAACAAAAAGTTAACTTATAGTTATCTTGCACTTTGTGCTTATAGTTAACTTTCCGGAAACTACTTTTGCTTCGAAAAGTAAAACTGTCAAAAGTTACTTTGGGTTTGAGAGCATAATTTCAAAGTAAATTCCTAAAACAAAAAAGTCAACTTGCAGCTATCTTGCCCTTTGTGCTATATAGTGTTCTTTTTCCAACACTACTTGCTAAATTAAAACTTGAACTTTGAAGGGGTTAATGTGTTTGGGGAAGTGGCTAATCGAAGCTCCAATAGCGTATTTTAGGCCAAATTATTTCAATGGAAAGGGCCCTTGCTCTAAAGCAGATAATAAGGGCCTCTTACATTTGTCCTTGAAATTAGAGGCTGATGCTAACAATTCAACTTTTTTCTTTCTTTATCATACATTATTGGAAGATACGATTGGTTACTGGCATGTGATATTATTGCGACCCAACATAAGGTAAAATCGTACAACAACTATATATGCAAAGATCTAATCACCCAGGAAGAGAAATATCAATTACTGTTTACATTGAAGTATCCTGGCCAAAAGGCATGAAAAATGAAGACATGCATGGATCGTCAAGGCTTAGTTTTCATATGATGTTAAATCTCGTCAAGAAATCATAGTATTGTTTTCTAAACATGAGTGAAATTGCTATTTTTAATTTTTAATAATGTAAATGAAATCAGTAGCTGTTTACGGTGAGATCGGAAGTAACAGAGCCAGAATTTATAAAATGTGTTGAGATTATTAGTCCCACATGGTTGGGTTATTTAAGATCCCGTGGTTTATAATCTATTAGGCCTCCACTCATTGCCAATTGGTTTTGAGTGGATGCCCGTAGTTTAATATGGACGTATGCTATTTGTGTCGAAATACTTGACCACACCTTTACTCGCGTGAAAAGGTAATAGATATTATGGTAATAAATCACCATATTACCCTTACTAGAAATAAAGGTAATAAATATTATGGAGACCGTGGAAAATTACTAGACTAGCCTTCTCTCGAAGTGAGTAAAGTAAATATTAAGTATAGTGAAAATGTGTGTAATTATTTACAAAGAAGGTGTGTATGTGATTGTTTACGAGAAGGCTTCTTGCCAATTTTGCGGCTCAATCACCTGAGCATTATTTTTAAGCATTACATTTTGTTTTACAACTCTTATGAAGGGTTGTCATAAAGTTAGTGTATTAAAGAACCACAAACTTGACAGAACATGTAATAGTGTAGGTATGGTTATTGGTGTAGACTTCCATACAGGAGGTTGAGGATCAAATCCCCCATCCTCATTTCTTCTAATGTTCTATATTTTTACTTCAACAACACTTATAGGTGTTGTTATACATTTTTATTAAAAAAAAAAAAAAAAAGCCAAAACTTGTGAACGGTATGGATGGTTGATGAGCTAGACGTCAATGCAGTAGATTTATGTTCGAATCTCCCCTATAACCTCATTTTTTCCAACATTATATATTTTTACTTCAACAACACTTATAAGTGTTGTTATAGGTTTCTATTTAAGTGTTCTTATGTTCGAATCTCCCCTATAACCTCATTTTTTCCAACATTATATATTTTTACTTCAACAACACTTATAAGTGTTGTTATAGGTTTCTATTTAAAAAAAAAAAAAAACCGAAACTTGTGAACCGAAAGGGTGGTTGATGAGCTAGATTCCATGCAAGAGGTTCATGTTCGAATCTCCCTCTAACATTTTTTTTTTCATTATCATATTTTTGTTTTCTTCAACAACACTTGTTTAATTGTGATAGGCTAAGTCACTACATATATGGAATATATGTTGTTACAAATTAAATGTCATCACAATCGTTTTTGCTCAAGGAGTTGTCGCTTGTTTTTTAGCGCAACCCCTTGTTTCCTAAGGGTTGGCAGTGATGATATACGACAACTCTTAATTTGAAACCAGTTGTAAAACATAGGACTTTCTACGATGTTTAGAAAAGTGTTGTAATCTCTAGTTGTAAATGTTTATTTTTCCTGTAGTGGATCCTAATGGGCTATCATGAGGAATCCAGAGTATTGGGACAAGCCAAACGAATTCATCCCAGAGAGGTTTGAAATTTGTTCCATTGATTACAGTGGAGGACAATTTTTTTATTTCATACCTTTTTGCGGTGGTAGGAGGAGTTGCCCAGGAATGAATATGGCACTCTTATGGACAGGGTTTACGCTGGCTAATCTACTATACTTTTTTTAATTGGGAATTGCCGGAAGGCATAAAAAAGGAAGACATAAGCATGGAGGAATCGTTAGGGGTTAGCATTCATAAGAAATATATACTTGAGCTTGTAAACACCAAGTTCATATGATGGTAAATCCCGTTTAAAAACGGTAGTATTGCTTTGCTTTCTATACATGGCATGCATGAAATTGTTAATTTATATGACTTTCCTGTAATTATATTTTAAGTGAGAGATCTAAAACATGAAAGAGATCTAAACATCTGCCAGCATAGTCATAGTAGATTAGTGAACAGTTTCGGCGACAAGTTTCGCTAATGCATATACCTGGGTAAGGTTAATAGGCACCTCAATTAGATTATTCAATCCCTCCTCCCAAAAAACATACAAAATGTGTATCTTGTTTGATTAATAAGAATTCGCTAAAACGATAACATTCTAAAACATTAAAATCTTAGGAAATGGAAAAAAAAAAAAAAAAACTAGAAGACACAAGAATTTCTATAGAATCTATACAGTATTTTAAATAATATCTTAAATAATTCCTGACTACAAGAATTATGACGCGCATCTTAAATAATATCTTCAACAAGCTCTTCGCCGAGATCTTTCAGCGGAACAAGGTTATCCATACGAGGAGTTGCGTTCACATCTTCTGCTGCAACTTGAGCACACCATAGTTTCTTCGATTTTGTAGCTTTAATCTCATAACAAGAGAGAACGCCATCCTTCCATAGCAGAATTTCACTCTCAGTTAGGGATAGTGGTTGACACTTTGAGCTTAGTTCTGGGTTCCGTTTTCCTCTGAATACCCTGATCCATGTAAAAGAGTTGAAGTAGGTGCACTCTTTTATACTACGTCGGCAGTTGCTCATATTTTTCTTCATAAGTACCCATATATCCATCAGACGTCCACCTTTGTTTTCATAAGGAAAACACAGATACAGTTTCCCTTCAACGGACCCGAGATTAACATGCACATAGGATGTAGAAGGAATATGACAAGGTGGTGATGGGATTGATTGAAATGTTTCACTTTCTAAATCAAAGCCTACAATATAACAGTTAGAATCCTTACATACTAACCAATGAAGAGCCCCATTAGCATAAACACCCGATTTTCGCAATGTGTAGTTAATATCTGGTTTGTCTCTCCACCTGCTGCCATCACCAAGAGTATAAACTTGGACCCGTTGCTTGGAATTTTCAGTGGAACAAATCTGAACAATCTTGTGTTCATCGGTGGAAGGACAATAACCGAATCCAGCACATTTAAATTTATCAACATGTGCAGCCGCCTTGGGAACACAGATACGTTCACCAGTGATGGGATTGTAAATGCATATGCACTCCACAAAGGGGGAACCCTCAAGCGCTTTATAACATATCAAACCATTGCAAATACCAACAAAGCTGCCCCTCCAGGACCAAAAAGCAGTGTCCTTGTAAATTTTTTGTGGTTCTTCGATATAATCAAAACTAACCATCTGATCAGAAGACTGTTCTCTATAGTAGAAATCGATACATTCAAAATTTATAGGCCTATTTGAGAAAAGCATACCTATTTTGGGTTTCCCCAACAGACTTCGCCAGAGTTTGCATACCTTTCTGCAGCTCAAGATGGATTTGATAGGTAATCGAGAACGTATCTCTTGTACCATATCTGAATTAAGTTTCTCCATCAATAACGACGACGGCTGCAACTAATGGTATGTTCCGAATCCGATACCAGGTCATTATTATCTTCTATCTGATTCTTCTTTTGTATAGCTAGGGTTTTCTGAGCCGATAATTTTTACTACGGTACACCGCTGACGGCACCGTCTGTAAAAATCTTAGCCCGAGGAGTTTGTATATGGGCCACTGATCCAATCTAACATCACCGGACCCCATTACCTGAGTAGTTGTGACAGTCTTCCCCTACAAAGACGAGCTGCAAAGTCCATCTATTTCAAATCGGGTAAAAATTAGTTTCTTTATCAACATGGCATTAACAAATTGGATTCACTTCTGAAACATTTTCGGGAATATATATATATATATATATATGAGAGGTCCGGGATTCAAAAAATTATTGGTTTTACTCTTGTGGTAGGAGGAACCTGATGGTTATGGCCCGTTTCCTAAAGCTCACTTGCATCCAATTGACTAGCTAAGACCATGCTTCAACTGGTACGCATGTTTTCAAACTGACCTTGATCTTGTTTTCTTCATGAAGTTCAAAATGCATAAATGGTTAATCAATGCTTTGTTATAAAAAAGCAGAAATAGTCTTAGGAAATGGGAATTACGCAACACATGGAAGAAATTCCATAATGTGAGAAATAATACATGATGTAGACTTCTTGACTCGAATTTGAACACTCATCCTACGTACACTTAAGCAGGCTAACTTTTTCCGGTGCACATCTTAACAATACCAACTCTTCTCCAAGATCTTTCAAGGAAACGAGGCTATGCATATGAGCAGTCGCATGGCATTGCCCTATCGCATCTTTAACAGACCATAGTTCCTTTGAAGTTGTAGCTTTAAGGTCATACAAGGAGATAATGCCATTCTGCCACGGCAGTATTTCACTTTTTGTCTAGGATAAAGGTCGACACTTTGAGTCTAAGTCACATTTTTGCTGAAATTCTTGATTCAAGACAAAGGCTTACAGTAGGTACGGTCTTTCATATTTTTCTTCTTCAATACCCATATATCCATCATACGCTTACCTTGCTTCAAGAAAGACAAACACAGATCTTATAAAAACGACAAAACAACAACAACAACAAAAAATAGAAATTCAGTAAAAACTTAAGAAAATCGGCTAAAACGATCACATTTTGTATATAAAATCCTACGGAAATGGGAGGAATTAAAAAAAAAAACTAGATACATGGAAGAATTTCTATACTATGAACAATAATATTTTAAAACTACATCTTTCGATCATGCAATGCAAGTTAATATTTCGGAAGCACGTAATGATCAACAAGCTCTTCTCCAAGATCTTTCAACGAAACAAGGGTAGGTAGATGAGGAGTTGCTTGAGCATCCCCTCGTGCAGCTTCAGCACACCATAGTTTGTTTGAAGTTGCAGCTTTAATGTCATAAGATTGGTAACAAGAGAGAACGCCATTCTGCCATAGCAGAATTTCACTCTTTGTTAGAGATATTGGTAGACACTTTGAGTTTAATTCTGAATCCCGCTTACTGCTGAACACCTTGATCCAAGTAAGAGAGTTAAAGTAGGTACGCTCTTTCGAACAGCAGTTGTTCATATTTTTCTTCTTGAGTACCCATATATCCATCAGAGGTTCGCCTTGTTTCATGTAAGGAATGCAAAGATACAGATTGCCTCCAAGCAACCTGAGCTTAGCATTTTGATAGGAATTAGAAGGAACATGACAAGGTGGTGATGGGATAGATCCAAATGTTTCTTCTGATACATCAAAGGCAACAATCTCACAGTTAGATTCCTTATGGATCCTCTTATATTTCTTATATTTTAACCAATGAAGAGCCCCATTAGCATAAACCCCGATTTCTGCAACCTATAGGAAATTTCTGGTACGTCTCTCCACCCGATACCATCACCAAGAGTGTAAACTTGGACTTGTTGCTTGGAATTTTTAATGGAACAAATTTGAACAATCTTGTGTACATCGGTGGAAGGACAATAGCCGAATCCAGCACACTCAAAACGTGCACCCATCATGGGAACACGGAGTCACGGATACGCTCACCAGTGATGGGATTGTAAATGTATATACCCTCAAAGTGTCGAATGCTATGCTCGTGGGTTTTGTAACATATCAAACCATTGCAAGAACCAACAAAGAAGCCAGTGGTTGTACTCTGCGTCTTTGTATCTATCTCGTAAATTTTTTGTTGTTCTTTGGTAAACTTCGAATTCACCAACTCAGAAGATTCTTCTCTATAGTAGTAGAGTTTGAAATCATCATCCCAATATGTAGCCCTATTGAAGAAAAGCATTCCTGTCTTGGGTTTCTTCAAAAGACTTCGCCAGGTTGTGCCTGCTTTTCTGCATTGCAAGATTTCTGAGAGCGTATTTCATGTCCGATATCTGGATTCAATTTCTCCATAGTTAATGGTTGCAGTTCTTCCGATCAGAGTTTTCTGATTCTTTTTTTTAAACTGCTAGGTTTTTTTCAAATCCAACAGTTTTGACCTGTTTAGCCCTCGAAAAGCGGGCATGTTGGCTAAAATGCAGCTTCCTGACGGCTCCGTGTAAACAATAATATGGAACTTCAATATTGTAAGGAATCACATTTAAAAAGGATACGTTTGCTTTTTTCATGAGATTAAAATATGAAGTAAGCAATAGCGGAATTACCAATCCCAATTACATATAAGCGTAACAAAAGCCTCGCAAGATTCATGGTGGTTTCATGAAATGCGAGTCCCACTCCCATCGTGTTCCTGTGAGTTGCCCAAAGGGACCTCATATTGCATGCTTTAATTGGGAATTGCAAGAAGGCATGCAAAAGGTAGACATAAACATGGAAGAACCGCCGGGTATTAGTATTCATAATTAAGAAATACCTACTTGAGCTTGTTGCGATCAACGCATGTGATGGTCAGGCTTAGCCCCTCTCTACCTGGGGGGAGTGATTGATGATCACCTTTACCGTTTTGTGTTTACCAGTGGAAGTACAATAGCCGAATCCAGCACATCCAAACTCATCAACATCTGCACCCGTGGGAACAGACACACGTTCACCAGTGATGGGATTGTAAATGTATATGAGCTCAATAGGGGGATTATACTCATCCGCTTTGTAACATATCCAACCATTGCAAATACCAACAAATCTGCACCTTGGGGACTAAAAGTCAGTATTTATACTGCTCATCTTTGTGTCCTTCTCGTAAATATTTTGTGGTTCTTCAATACGATCAAAATTAACCATCTGATCAGGAGACTCTATGTAGTATAATTCAATGCCACAAAAACTTCTAGGCCTGTTTGAGAAAAGCATACCTATTTTGGGTTTCCCGAACAGACTTCGCCAGAATTTGCATACTTTTCTGCCCTGCAAGATGGATTTGATAGGTAATCGAGAACGTATTTCTTGTACCATATCTGAATTCTTATAATGATAATTGAAGGAGGAGACTTAAAACATGAAAGAGATATAGACAGATGGGAATAACCCAATTTAACTGAACAATATGGGAAATATTTTGCCAATTCATTTACCTGGGCAAGGTTAATAGATATAAGAAAAATAAAAATGAAAAAATCTTGAAAGTTGCTCCAAATTGGCTAAAACGATGGCATTTTTAAATGTATGCTATGCTAGCTCACAGATATTAAAATGTTTAGGAAATGGAAGAAAAAAAAAAACTATATTCTGAATAGTTTGTAATATACTCTAGCACTCATCCTATAGTGGTGATCGTAACAAGCTGTTCCCCGAGATCTTTCAACCGAACAAGGCTATGCATACGAGGAGCTGCTTTCAAATCCCTTGGTGCAACTTCAGCACACCATAGTTTCGTCGAAGTTGTACATCTAATGTCATAACAAGAGAGAAAGCCATTTCCCCATAGCAGAATTTCACTCTTTGTTAGGGATATTGGTCGACATTTTGAGTTTAATTCTGAGTTCCGTTTTCCTCTGAATACTCTAATCCAAATAAAAGAGTTAAAGTAGCTACTATCTTCTATACTACCTCGGCAGTTTTTGATATTTTTCTTCTTGAATACCCATATATCCATCAGACGTTCACCACGCTTTTCGTAAGGAAGAAATAGATATAGACTCCCTGCAACCGACCCGAGATCAACATGCACATACGATCTGGACGGAATATGACAAGGTAATGAGATTGATTGAAATGTTTCATTTGCGACATCAAAGGCTACAATATCACAGTTATATCTCGTACATGTAAACCAATAAAGAGCCCCATTAGCATAAACACCCGGTTCCTGCAATTTATAGTTAATTTCTTGTTTGTCTCTCCACCCGCTGCAATCACCAAGAGTGTAAACTTGGACGCGTTGCTTGGAATTTTCAATGGAATAACAAATCTTAACAATCTTGTGTACATCGGTGGAAGCACAATAACCGAATCCAGCACACTTAAAACATGTACCCATCATGGGAACACGGATACGCTCACTAGTGATGGGATTGTAAATGTATAGACTGAACGGGCTGTCGGATGTCACCATTCAGATAACCAGTACCCGTTTTGTAACATATCAAACCATTGCAAGTACCAACAAAGATGCCAGAACCTGCATAGTTTATCTTTTTTTTATCTATCTCGAAAAAGAATTGGTTTTCTTCTGTAAACTTCTTCAGATTTACCGATTTAGAAGATTCTTCTCTATAGTAGTAGAATTTGAAATCAAAATCGTCGCCATATTTAACCCTATAAGCCCTATGGGAGAAAAGCATACCTGTCATGGGTTTCTTCAAGAGACTTCGCCAGATTTTGCATACTTTTCTACACTGCAGGACGGATTTGATAGGTAATCGTGTAATTATTTCTTCTGCGATATCTGAATTCAATTTCTCCAGCATTCTGGTTGCAACTCGTAAGTTTTTATCCCTAGTGATTATTATTTCCTTCGGATATATGAATGTATAGAGATCAAGCCCTAAGCTTAGTATCGAGGAACGTCGAAACACCTCACGTATCTCATTGAAAATCGCGATTCTTTGCTCCTCACTGAGATTCATGATGGGAACGCGCTCCTGGCATGGAAGAAATGCGCTCCCACTCGGTGAGAAACGTTTGAATGCAGTCACACTGGAAAATAGGGAGAAATAAAGCAGAGAAAAAGAAAGGGAAGAAGAAAGGGGAAAAGAAAGTGTAGAAGAATGGGTAGAAAGGGGAAAAAGAAACCAAAGAAAAAAGATTGGAGGAAAGGAACTACAGAAGAAGCAAGGAAGAAGAAGAAGAAAGGAAGAAGACTGCTGCGCACAAGAGGAGAAGAAAAAAAATGTGAATTAGAACCCTAGGCTAGCTTGGGCCATTTTTAATTAAAACGTCTTATTTTTACTGTGGGCTCTAACGTGGAGTCCAAGCCCAATATTTTCCCTATATCTTTCCTTGAGCTTAAATTTAAAGATATGCACAAAACTAACTTCAGAGTTCGGAACTCTTGAAAACTAGCTTCAGAACTCTTGAAGAGATAAAAATAAAAGAGAAAATGAATGGTATCATAGGAAAAGTAGTAGTATATCTAATATTTCTATTGTAATACCCCTTATCTCTTAGTTGGTGTTGTTTAGCCGTTGCTTATTATTTTGGGTGTTAAATCCTATTACCTTAATTACTAAAACATGAGATATAGGGAAGTTCCATATTTTTCCATTTTGAAACCTTTAAAGAGCTATGATATAGCTGGCATAGAAGACTAGGGTTAAGTCTTAGGCTGAATTTGGTAATGCTTATTTTTTTTCAAAAGCACTTTTAAAACCTATATATGTCAATAAATGTTGAACATACACTTCTAATGTCTTATGTATCTATTTAGCAAACACCTTGTCTACCATCCTCTGATATGTCTCTCCAGCATTTCGCAAACCAAATGGCATTTTCGTGTAACAATATAATCCTCTGGGTGCGAAAAAGACAGTGTGTTCTTGATCTTCTTCAGTGAGAGGGATTTGATTGTAGCCTTTATATTCATCTAAAGAAGACATTCTATCATTCCCTGCCGCTGACTCGACCATTTCTGGGATATCTGGTAGAGGAAAACTGTCCTTTGGACAGGCTTTGTTTAGGTCACTAAAATCAATGCAGATTCTTATACCATTGTTTTTCTTAGGCACCACGACCATGTTCGCTATCCATTCCGAATATTTATCTTGCCGTATAATTCCTGCGTCAAGCAATTTCTGTAATTCTTCTTCTATTTGGGGATGGTACGTTGTTACTATTTTTCTTATTCTCTGCTTGAAGGGTTTTACACTCTTGTTAATTTTCAAATAATGAAAAGCAATAGAAGGATCTATTCCAGGCATCTCTTCCATGCTCCACGCGAAGATGTCTTTATATTCTCGCAATAGATTGATTGTTCTTTCTTCCTCATTTGCGTCCATTTTGGTTCCAATTCTTAACATCTTTGGTTCTCCTTTGGTTCCAACATTTACTTCTTTTGTTGGTTCTTCTGTAGTATAGATCTCCGTCGATTTTCCTATTGGGGTTGGCTCTTTTATTGTTTTTATCGGTTTGTCTCCTTCTTCTGAAATTTCGCTCGGTATTTCTTTTCCTTCCTCTGCTTTTATCATATAAATTCTAAATTCTTCTTCTTTCCTTGCCTCCTTCGCCATTTCCCAGCGAATTTTTCTCCTCTTCGCACACCCTTCATTACTCTCCAATTCTTTTTGATAGCATAGTTTCGCATCATTAACCTCCCCTCTGATTTCAGCTACTCTACTTGGCATAGGAATTTTGATACACTGATGCAATGTTGACGCTATGGCTTTAATCACATGTATCCACGGCCTTGCCAATAACATTTTGTAAGGTGATTCTATATCCACCACGCATAACGTCACTTGTGTTTTGATTTCTCCTAGTAATATTCGCACCACTATTTCTCCTTTAGGTTTTGTTGTTGATTTGCCAAAGCCGTGAATATGATATGTTGAATAAGTCATCTCTTCATCTTTGTATCCCATTCCTCTGAATGCATGATAGAACATTATATCATCCGAACTCCCTGTATCTACTAAAGTTCTGTTTATCGCCCATTCTTCTACAGACTTTGCTGAATCATCCATCTTTTTTCGCGTCGCAATTATTGTGACTACCAATGGAGCTATGTGCCTTCAATTTTATTTTGGTATTTTTGCTGCAGTGAATGTAATTTTCTGTTTTTCCCAATCCTTCAATGGTGACACCTTCTCCACTGCCATAATTTTCTTTCCTTCAAAATCTCGTTTATGTATTCTTCCTTTAATATTTTCATGGAACTCATTAATCATTGTCTTTGTTATTAAACTACATCTCAATATCCTACTGCTTTCTTTGGTTTCAACAATCCTTTCCTCGATCGGTTTACCAACTTGTTTCATCATCTTTCGATTTTAATAATCCACTAAAAACTACCCAAATTCTTCGCCAATCATTCTCAACTTGATCGATCCCCCATTTTTAGCGCAATAATGTGATCAAGAGGTTTTCCCTACAATCACACCCGCAGAGTTTACACAATTATTTACTCAAATTTCAAGAACAACTAACAAATCTTTATTAATTTCTTTTATGAATCATACAAGAATGATGAGAATACAAGGAAATAAGAATTATTCTGGACTTTCTCTCTCCTATTTGTTTTCTCTCCTCTCCACCAAAAAAGATTCCCCTTCTCAAGTCTACTTGGTCCTTTATATAGGATATTACATAATGGATGACAGCTAAGCCAACCTTTATTTTTGGATCTGGCTTGCGTCATTCTCACAATCTTACAAAGGGTTTCTTCGCTTATGTTCTTAAATCTCGCAAAGTCTTCACACTTTCCTCGTGATTAGGTTGATGTCATCTCGCTATGTCATTCCTCAAATAGTATCTACTAGTCTTCGCAAATATTAATCGGCTAAACTCTCGCTAAGACATTGTTGTTGCGAGATTATACTCCTATAGTTTCATTTGCAAATTGTCTTTGTTGATGGACAGAGTGACATATGTACGAAAAGAGCAGAAAAACTGAAGGAAAATGTAAAAGGCATGTTTGTTGAAGCCAGTGGTGTGCCGTGTTCTCTGAAGCTGATCGATACCATCCAAAGGCTAGGACTAGATTACCATTTCCACAATGAGATCAAGAGCGCCCTTGACAAAATCTATATGAATGGCAAGGATTATCATGTTTCTCAGAATGACCACCTCACTATTGGAGCACTAAATTTTAGGCTCTTTAGGCAACATGGTTATGAATCTCTCAAGGATCGTTCTCTATCTATTTAGATGTTACCAATTTTTGTTACATTTCTTTTGATGCCACTCTTAGATATCCATTTTGCAACCATAATTTTTTCAATTATCACATATATTTTTAAGAGCTTTATAGAAAATTATGTTGGAAAACTATTAATAAAATATGATTTTTTATAGTTTTAACAAAAAATTAAAATTTATTGTTTTCTTTTGTGAATAAAAAATTTATTTGTCCCATACCGTGGAGTTTCCGCTTTTTAGTTGTTTTAAGAGACTATATAAGCTTTTAGTCCCACATCGGGGAGTTCATCTTTTTAAGTTGTGTTATTCCATTATATAAATAAATTCACTACTTTTGTAAAACCTATGGGAAAGAGGTTTCTCTATATTTTAGAGGGACCCCCAAGGGAAGATATTTTATATGTTTTCTTATGCGATTGCGATTTTCCTTAAGGGTTTTTTTCGGAGTTGCCAAGATCAAGTTGAGCATCTACTACATATGCTAGTAGCAGGGTGTTTTATCCTGGAGATATCCATCCTGTGAGGGCTATAGCATCAATCTTGAGTGTAGCCGGGCGCTAATGTCTTAAGGGTAACGTGTTGAACACGTGACTCACTCTCTGTTTTTCCAAAGTTTTTCCTTGTTGTCATTAAGTGAGATTTGGGAGCTAGTCCATTTCATCAAATCGATCACTTCCATTATAAAGGAGCTAAGTATCAATAGCTTTTTCTTATTTGATTTTTCCTTGTTTTTGATTATTGCACCCAACAATCTTAAGACATTAGAAGTTTGTAATAATCATGGATGTTAATTATGGAGTGAAAAATAAAAAACGAATTTTTGGACAGCTGTAGAGTTTCGAATTTATCTATCAACCTAGAAGGAATATAGATGAACCCTTTTGAAACAACGTAGTAGACATCCTGATAGTCACCCCACGTAAAATTTTAGAATTTTTGGAGTTGTAAAAGTATTTTTTTGAAATTTTACAAAACAAAGAAACGTTCCTGAAAAATTCTGACGAGCAGAAATTTGTTGTTAACTAAAGTAGTTTTTATGGGGTAACCATGAGTTTTTTGTAATGGTGATTCAAACGAAGTTTGTAGATCTAGATGTTATCTTAAAAACTCATATTTATTTTCCGATTCGGAACTAAGGTTTGTGAGATGTGGTGTATTAGGTGATTGGCCTAGTCATAGTATACACGAAGATTGTGACATGAAACTGGAAAGGGACATGGCTAACAGGCGCATATGGATGAACACAAGTCTTCCAAAGCTGACAAAGGCGAGAACATCAAATACGAATCTAAGCGTAGTCTTCATAAGAAAGGTATGTTTTGTAAACCTGAATTTGGCTTTACTTTAATTAAGGGTGATTGTTATGTTTGTAAAATTTCTGGCCATACGGCAGTAAAGTGTAGACAACATAAAAACTTTAATAAGTAGGAAGTTAATGCTAATTTAGTTGAAACAAACTAGAACGAGTTCAGTGGCATGATGTCGGAAGTTATTTTAAATAACCAATGTGAGAGACTAGGGTGGACTCTGGAGACGCTAAGCATGTTTGTTAAAACAGAGACCTGTTCACCTATTATCAGAGGATAAGGGATGTCGAGAAACTCTTTATGAGTAACTCATCTTCTATGTTGATCAATTCAGGATTACCTGCGGCCTTGTGGGGGGAGGAAGTCCTCTTAACTAGTATATCTTGAATAGAGTACCCTTTTAAGGATCAGATGAAACTCATATGATTTATGGAAAGGTAGATGACCTTCTTATGAATGCGCCAAGTGAAGGGGGTGTTTAACTAAGATTGTCATTCCTCTTCCTAATAGAACTAGGTAGAAACCAAAAATATTGATTGTGTCTTCATATAGGCTATGTGGAGTACACTTCTACATATAGATTTTTGGTTGTGTGTTCAGATTTTTTCTGAGCCTAAATACGGAAATGTGAGGAGACAAATTTCAAAAATTATTTATCTCCTTACAGTAATTGATGATATTTATGATGTCTATGGTTCTCTAGATGAGCTCAAGCTATTTACGGAAGCTATCCAGAGGTACTTCTCATACAAGTGATTGGTCACCTCTCAGCTTTTGATTCTTTTACATTTCGTTTTTACAGGTGGGATATAAACACAGTGGAAAACCTTCCGCATTACATAAAGATATGTTTCTTTGCACTCTATAACACTCTCAATGAAGTGGGCTATGAGGTCCTAAGAAGCAACAATCTAGACGTTGTGCCATACCTGAAGAAATCGGTATTACATATATGATCTAATACATAAATATCCTTCCATATATGTCTAATTTAATCATAGCTACCTCCATGAAAACTGTACAAACAGGATAATAAAAATATGTATGATATTTATATGCAAATCATACTTGGTAGAGGCAACATGGTACTACAGTGGTTACAGTCAAATACGTTTAGCAACAGCACCTCATTCTCTTTAAAACTATCAAATCCCTTGGTAAAAGATAGATTAATTCTTAACGAGATAAATTCGAGATCGCAACACAAAACCTTTTATCACAATGGCAAATTCATGGCAGCTGCAGATTTATCCCTTTACCCAAGGGTTTCTTTACAATGACGTTTGCAAACGCTGAAGATGCAAACAAAGTTCTAGAAGACGGTCCTTACATCATTGAGACGACTGTAAAACAAATTCCAATCATCCATGCTGTTCGAGGTTCAACCATGGACGACGGGTTTTGATCGGAGGAAAAACAAAAAGCTTCGTCGACACTTGTTTGGGTTCAATATCCGTGGATTGAGGCAAGAATATTGACGGAAAAATCCTCCTTGGTATGTCAGCAACTCTTGGTAAACCTATCAAAGTTGATGAACTAACTTTGAAAAAGACTTTTGGTTATTATGCATCGCTTTTAGTTGAGATCGACTTTTAAAACCGTTTTACGTTCAATCATGTTGGGATCCTGAGGGTTATGCACAGGTGGTGGAAATTCCAAAACATCCTGGGTTTTGCGAGCACTGCAAGGTTTTAGGTCATTCTATTGATCAATGTAAAGCTAAATCGCGGCCTATGGCTGAAAAAATTGTTGCTACTAAGTCAGGTAATGTGAAAGCGATAATAATTTTCGAGATCGTAGAAGAGGTAACAGAATGAGACTTTGTTCCCCCAACCACCGAAGAAGTCAACAACAATAATAAATCGTTATTAAAGTAGAAGACAATTTGTATTCGAATTAGCTAAGGGTACAAAAACTAAATTCAATGACAACGGTCTTTGAAAATTCGGTAACGTAAAACACTTTGGGAAGTTTGATGTTCTTAAAAATATGGACGGAATCGAGGCAGATGATGTGATGGGAGACAACCAAGAACGTGAGGGTGAAGAAGTGGAAAATGTTTGTGATGAGTCATCTAAAGATGTAGGGGATAAACCTATAACTCCTGAAGTTGATATCTGTAGTCAGCAATCAAGAATGATCCCTCCGGTTCTTGGAGCTGATGGAGTTGTTGTGAATGACACCATACCTGAAACTATTGTATCAGAGAGCAAAAGATTTTTACCATCGCCCTACTACTTAACTCGCAATAGTAGTTGATGATACCACTATTACTGAAATTAGACAGGGGTTGTTCTAGTAATAATAAAAGACGTAAACGTACGAATAAATCTAAAGAGAATCTCTCGGAAGAGGAAATACGTATGTCAAAGTTCGCTCAAGAAATTATAGATGCTGTAGCAAATAATCTTATTGATGAATTAGCGGAGAAGGTGGCAAATGAGGATGTGGAACAAGTTGAAACAGATTATAATGAAGGGATGGATGCTGATATTAATCGATCAGCGATTGTACCTTATAATCCAGGGGGTTCTATACTAAACTCCCCTAACAAAGATAAAGGGTTTGACCGTATTGTGGAGGAAGAAGCTCAGAGAGTCTTGAATTTTATAAATATGAAGTTGCGGAGGAAGAAGCTCAGAGAGTCTTGATTTTTATAAATATGAAGTTGGCTACTGCATCAGTTAATGGTAATACATCGAGGAGTAGTAAAGTGCGTGGACCTTTTCAATCGCATAAACGCAATTTTAAATGAAGTTATGTTGCTAGAGTGATGATTACTAAGGACATGAGTATTCGGTAGGGTGCTTGGGGTTCGTGTGATATTAATGATTGAAGTTTAACTATGTGTTATAGGTTTCACGTTTTCATGTAAGGCCCTGTTTGCCCATTTCTATTCCTTAGATTTTTAGATGTTTTGTATGCCCTTTAGCTCTCTAAAGGGTCTGGGATCCTAGGGTCCCCTGGTAATTATTTGTAATTACTGTTTTTGGCTTTAATATCATGACTTAGCTAAAAGAAAAAAAAAAATACAAATAATGCATGGATTTCGGTAGCAGGGCCTTTGGTGAGTAACCATGCTTATTGTCAACTTGGAGACCATGAAACTATTACAAAAGAAGCATTAGAGTGGATGAGTAACAACAAATCCACTCTCATACGTTGGTCATCTATGATTCTCCGGCTTGCAGATGATTTGGGAACTTCAAAATGCACGCGTAGCACATTTACGTACATGTGTTAAATTGTTACTCCCTCCGTTCCAATTTACTTGCTTTTTTAGGGTTTATTTTGTGTTCCAAATTAGATGATAGTTTTAGTATTTTTCCCCAATTCTCACTAATTTACCCCTGCTTTGGAATCATACAAGAGAATTAATACTCATCGTAATCAACACAAAAAATTACTTTAATTTTTAAATATACCCCATGGAGGATATATAATCAATCTTGGAATATTTGGTAGTACATCCCAAGTAAATTTTTTTCGGGATTGATAACTTTCCTAGAATCTAGAAATACAAAACTAGGCTATTTAACTCTTTAAGTAGTAATTAATATGGGTATTATTGGAAATATTTTACTCTCTCTGATATTTCTTAATCTCCGTGAAAAAAACTCTACAACGTCAAGTAAATCGGAACGGAGGGAGTACTATTTTTTCACCTCTATTGCAATATTACTAACTGGTAAATGTATATGATGATCAAATTATAGGATGAGCTCGAAAGGGGGGATGTTGCAAAATCAATACAATGCTACATGCATGGAACTGGTGTCTTGGAGGCTATTGCCCGTGAACATAGCGTGGTGTTTCCTGGACAAAAATGAATACAAGTCTGTCTTCATCGCGTGGTGTTTTCCCAAGTTCCTTCATCAATATTATCCAAAATATAGCTAGAACGACACAGTATATTTACCAATATGGTGATGGGCATGGTATACCACATCACGAAGCTAAAGACCGGATTATGTCCATTATTGTTAAACCATCCCAATTTAAGATATTTGTTTGTATGCTTGAATTTAATTTGGTGCCCGTAATCTGATTAATAAACTTGGATTCCTAATGGAAGGTTAAATTTGGAACTTAGGAGCATCCAGAAAGCTTGCTTTACCTTCTTGCTAATAGAATGTGTCCGTAATCTAACACATCTTCTGCAACCATGAATTGGGCAATGACGGAACTGATTAAGAATCCTGAAGCGATGAAAAAAGTACAGGAAGAGATTAGAAGCCACGCGGGATCAAAAGGGAAGATAGAAGAATCAGACCTTCATGAATTCATATACCTGAAAATGGTGGTTAAAGAGACTCTACGACTACACCCATCAGCTGCATTGTTGCTTCCAAAAGAAACTACAAAGCATCATGGTATTGACGGATATGATGCATACCCCAAAACAAGGATCCTAATGGGCTATCATGAGGAATCCAGAGTATTGGGACAAGCCAAACAAATTCATCCCAGAGAGGTTTGAAATTTGTTCCATTGATTACAGTAAAGGAAGGCATAAAAAAGGAAGACATAAGCATGGAGGAATCTTTAGGGGTTAGCATTCATAAGAAATATACACTTGAGCTTGTACACACCAAGTTCATATGATGGTAAATCCCGTTTAAAAACGGTAGTATTGCTTTGCTTTCTATACATGGCATGCATGAAATTGTTAATTTTAAGAGTGTTTCTTGGACACTCTTTCAAGAGTGTTTTTATATGACTTTCCTGTAATTATATTTTAAGTGAGAGATCTAAAACATGAAAGAGATCTAAACATCTGCCAGCATAGTCATAGTAGATTAGTGAACAGTTTCGGCGACAAGTTTGGCTAATGCATATACCTGGGTAAGGTTAATAGGCACCTCAATTAGATTATTCAATCCCTCCTCCCAAAAAACATACAAAATGTGTATCTTGTTTGATTAATACTAAAACGATAACATTCTAAAACATTAAAATCTTAGGAGATGGAAAAAAAAAAAAAACTAAAAGACACAAGAATTTCTATACTGTATTTTAAATAATATCTTAAATAATTCCTGACTACAAGAATTATGGCGCGCATCTTAACGATCAACAAGCTCTTCGCCGAGATCTTTCAGCGGAACAAGGTTATCCATACGAGGAGTTGCTTTCACATCTTCTGCTGCAACTTGAGCACACCATAGTTTCTTTGATTTTGTAGCTTTAATCTCATAACAAGAGAGAACGCCATCCTTCCATAGCAGAATTTCACTCTCAGTAAGGGATAGTGGTTGACACTTTGAGCTTAGTTCTGGGTTCCGTTTTCCTCTGAATACCCTGATCCATGTAAAAGAGTTGAAGTAGGTGCGCTCTTCTATACTACGTCGGCAGTTGCTCATATTTTTCTTCTTAAGTACCCATATATCCATCAGACGCCCACCTTTGTTTTCATAAGGAAAACACAGATACAGTTTCCCTTCAACGGACCCGAGATTAACATGCACATAGGATGTAGAAGGAATACGACAAGGTGGTGATGGGATTGATTGAAATGTTTCACTTTCTAAATCAAAGGCTACAATATAACAGCTAGAATCCTTACATACTAACCAATGAAGAGCCCCATTAGCATAAACACCCGATTTTCGCAATGTGTAGTTAATATCTGGTTTGTCTCTCCACCTGCTGCCATCACCAAGAGTATAAACTTGGACCCGTTGCTTGGAATTTTCAGTGGAACAAATCTGAACAATCTTGTGTTCATCGGTGGAAGGACAATAACCGAATCCAGCACATTTAAATTTATCAACATGTGCAGCCGCCTTGGGAACACAGATACGTTCACCAGTGATGGGATTGTAAATGCATATGCACTCCACAAAGGGGGAACCCTCAAGCGCTTTATAACATATCAAACCATTGCAAATACCAACAAAGCTGCCCCTCCAGGACCAAAAGCAGTGTCCTTGTAAATTTTTTGTGGTTCTTCGATATAATCAAAACTAACCATCTGATCAGAAGACTGTTCTCTATAGTAGAAATCGATACATTCAAAATTTATAGGCCTATTTGAGAAAAGCATACCTATTTTGGGTTTCCCCAACAGACTTCGCCAGAGTTTGCATACCTTTCTGCAGCTCAAGATGGATTTGATAGGTAATCGAGAACGTATCTCTTGTACCATATCTGAATTAAGTTTCTCCATCAATAACGACGACGGCTGCAACTAATGGTATGTTCCGAATCCGATACCAGGTCATTATTATCTTCTATCTGATTCTTCTTTTGTATAGCTAGGGTTTTCTGAGCCGATAATTTTTACTACGGTACCACCGCTGACGGCACCGTCTGTAAAAATCTTAGCCCGAGGAGTTTGTATATGGGCCACTGATCCAATCTAACATCACCGGACCCCATTACCTGAGTAGTTGTGACAGTCTTCCCCTACAAAGACGAGCTGCAATGTCTATCTATTTCAAATCGGGTAAAAATTAGTTTCTTTATAACAAATTGGATTCACTTCTGAAACATTTTCGGGATATATATATAATTTAGTAGCCAGGAACGTGAAGAGTGATCACGAATTTCAGTGAGAACCGCGAATTTGCGTTCCTCCGTGAAAATCGTGATGGGAACGCGCTCCTGACAAGAAGGAAACGCGCTCCAAACATGGGAGGAACATTAAGAATATATCTGGCTAATATATCTGCCTAAATATCCTACTGAATATTCTTATATCTTCACATCTTTATCTACTATATCATATATTTGGCTATATCTGGTCCTATATATTCTAGGTTAGCCTAAATTTAAGCATGTAACGTTTGTATTACTACTTATCTACCTAGTTTTAGTTTTTATCCAATCAAGAAATTAGTTTTAGTCTTTAACGTTTGTATGGTAAGAGATACTCTTGGCTAACCAGTATTCCATCTTCCCCTGCACGTCTACACACTACACCACTTACAACCCCAAGTTCACAGGATAGACAAGTACTAAATGTGAGATATATTGTAGGAAACTAGAAGAAAGTAGTTCATAGAGATTTTCTACTAAATGTTATATGTTGTTGTCTTATTTCTTGTTTATAAATTTGGAAAAACTAGTAATAACTAAACCTAATTTACGCTCGTGACACGTTCCCCGAATTTCATTTTTTGAAAATTTTACGATTTACGTTTCCGACCCCGTTCCCGCTCCCGACCCCGTTCCCGCTCCTGGCTACTAAGATATATATATATATATATATATATATATATAATATATATGAGAGGTCCGGGATTCTAGAATTTATTGGTTTTACTCTTATGGTAGGAGGAACCAGATGGTTATGGCCCGTTTCCTAAAGCTCACTTGCATCCAATTGACTAGCTAAGACCATGCCTCAACTGGTACGCATGTTTTCAAACTGACCTTGATCTTGTTTTCTTCATGAAGTTCAAAATGCATAAATGGTTAATCAATGCTTTGTTATAAAAAAGCAGAAATATTCTTAGGAAATGGGAATTACGCAACACATGGAAGAAATTCCATAATGTGAGAAATAATACATGATGTAGACTTCTTGACTCGAATTCGAACACTCATCCGACGTACACTTAAGCAGGCTAACTTTTTCCGGTGCACATCTTCCAACTCTTCTCCAAGATCTTTCAAGGAAACGAGGCTATGCATATGAGGAGTTGCATGGCATTGCCCTATTGCATCTTTAACAGACCATAGTTCCTTTGAAGTTGTAGCTTTAAGGTCATACAAGGAGATAACGCCATTCTGCCACGGCAGTATTTCACTTTTTGTCTAGGATAAAGGTCGACACTTTGAGTCTAAGTCCCATTTTTGCTGAAATTCTTGATTCAAGACAAAGGCTTACAGTAGGTACGGTCTTTCATATTTTTCTTCTTCAATACCCATATATCCATCATACGCTTACCTTGCTTCAACACGGATCTTATAAAAACGACAAAACAACAACAACAAAAAAAATAGAAATTCAGTAAAAACTTATAAGGATAGAAATTCAGTAAACACGGCTAAAACGATCACATTTTCTCTATAAAATCCTACGGAAATGGGAGGAATTAAAAAAAAACAACTACATACTACGAATAATAATATTTTAAAACTACATCCTTCGATCATGCAATGCAAGTTAATATTTTGGAAGCACGTAATGATCAACAAGCTCTTCTCCAAGATCTTTCAACGAAACAAGGGTAGGTAGATGAGGAGTTGCTTGAGCATCCCCTCGTGCAGCTTCAGCACACCATAGTTTCTTTGAAGTTGCAGCTTTAATGTCATAAGATTGGTAACAAGAGAGAACGCCATTCTGCCATAGCAGAATTTCACTCTTTGTTAGAGATATTGGTAGACACTTTGAGTTTAATTCTGAATCCCGCTTACTGCTGAACACCTTGATCCAAGTAAGAGAGTTAAAGTAGGTACGCTCTTTCGAACAGCAGTTGTTCATATTTTTCTTCTTGAGTACCCATATATCCATCAGAGGTTCGCCTTGTTTCATGTAAGGAATGCAAAGATACAGATTGCCTCCAAGCAACCCGAGCTTAGCATTTTGATAGGAATTAGAAGGAACATGACAAGGTGGTGATGGGATAGATCCAAATGTTTCTTCTGATACATCAAAGGCAACAATCTCACAGTTAGATTCCTTATGGATCCTCTTATATTTCATATATTTTAACCAATGAAGAGCCCCATTAGCATAAACCCCCGATTTCTGCAACCTATAGGAAATTTCTGGTACGTCTCTCCACCCGATACCATCACCAAGAGTGTAAACTTGGACTTGTTGCTTGGAATTTTTAATGGAACAAATTTGAACAATCTTGTGTACATCGGTGGAAGGACAATAGCCGAATCCAGCACACTCAAAACGTGCACCCATCATCGGAACACGGAGTCACGGATACGCTCACCAGTGATGGGATTGTAAATGTATATACCCTCAAAGTGTCGAATGCTATGCTCGTGGGTTTTGTAACATATCAAACCATTGCAAGAACCAACAAAGAAGCCAGTGGTTGTACTCTGCGTCTTTGTATCTATCTCATAAATTTTTTGTTGTTCTTTGGTAAACTTCGAATTCACCAACTCAGAAGATTCTTCTCTATAGTAGTAGAGTTTGAAATCATCATCCCAATATGTAGCCCTATTGAAGAAAAGCATACCTGTCTTGGGTTTCTTCAAAAGACTTCGCCAGGTTGTGCCTGCTTTTCTACATTGCTAGATGGATTTCATAGGTAATCGAGAACGTATTTCCTGTCCGATATCTGGATTCAATTTCTCCATAGTTAATGGTTGCAGTTCGTATGTTCCGATCAGAGTTTTCTGATTCTTTTTTTTATACTGCCAGGGTTTTTTCAAATCCAACAGTTTTGACCTGTTTAGTCCTCGAAAAGCGGGCATGTTGGCTAAAATGCAGCTTCCTGACGGCTCCGTGTAAACAATAATATTTATTGTATTGCTTGATATCACATATGGAACTTCAATATTGTAAGGAATCACATTTAAAAAGGATACGTTTGCTTTTTTTCATGAGATTAAAATATGAAGTAAGCAATAGCGGAATTACCAATCCCAATTACATAAGCGTAACAAAAGCCTCGCAAGATTCATGGTGGTTTCATGAAATGCGAGTCCCACTCCCATAGTGTTCCTGTGAGTTGCCCAAAGGGACCTCATATTGCATGCTTTAATTGGGAATTGCCAGAAGGCATGCAAAAGGTAGACATAAACATGGAAGAACCGCATATTCAAGCTCAATTGTAATTAAGAAATACCCACTTGAGCTTGTTGCGATCAACGCATGTGATGGTCAGGCTTAGGCCCTCTCTACCTGGGGGGAGTGATTGATGATCACCTTTACCGTCTTACATATTCAAGCTCAATTGTAATTCAATGCCGGAAAGAAAAAGAAAAAGAAAAAAACTTGTTTGATTGATAAGAAAGAATTGCCTAAATCGAAAACATTCATTAAAATCCAACAATATTTAAAAAAAAAAAAAAAACTAAAAGACTTTGTATACTGTTTTCTAAATAATATATCAAATATTTCTTGACTTCTCAATTCTAACACTCAGCCTTCAATTATGCAGGGCAAGTGAACTTTCTGAACGCGCATCTTAACGTCCAACAAGCTCTTCCCAGAGATCTTTCATCAGGACAATGCTCAGCATACCAGGAGTTGCTTTCACATCCTCTGGTTTAACTACAACACTCCATAGTTCTGCTGAGGTTGTAGTTTTAATGTCATGACAAGAGAGAATGCCATCCTCCCATAGCAGAATTTCACTCTCTGTTAGGGATAATGGTTGAGACTTTGAGTTCAATTCTGAGTTCCGTTTTCCTCTGAGTACCCTTATCCAAGTAAAAGAGTTAAAGTATGTACTCTCTTGTATACTACGTCGGCAGTTGTTCATATTTTTCTTCTTAAATACCCATATATCCATCAGACGTTTACCTTGCTTCTCGTAAGGTATTTATACTGCTCATGTTTGTGTCCTTCTCGTAAATATTTTGTGGTTCTTCAATACGATCAAAATTAACCATCTGATCAGGAGACTCTATGTAGTATAATTCAATGCCACAAAAACTTCTAGGCCTGTTTGAGAAAAGCATACCTATTTTGGGTTTCCCGAACAGACTTCGCCAGAGTTTGCGTACTTTTCTGCCCTGCAAGATGGATTTGATAGGTAATCGAGAACGTATTTCTTGTACCATTCTTATAATGATAATTGAAGGAGGAGACTTAAAACATGAAAGAGATCTAGACAGATGGGAATAACCCAATTTAACTGAACAATATGGGAAATATTTTGCCAATACATTTACCTGGGCAAGGTTAATAGATATAAGAAAAATAAAAATGAAAAAATCTTGAAAGTTGCTCCAAATTGGCTAAAACGATGGCATTTTTAAAGATATGCTATGCTAGCTCACAGATATTAAAATGTTTAGGAAATGGAAGAAAAAAAAAACTATATTCTTAATAGTTTGTAATATATATTCTAGCACTCATCCTATAGTGGTGATCGTAACAAGCATTTCCCCGAGATCTTTCAACGGAACAAGGCTACACATACCATGAGTTGCTTTCAAATCCCTTGGTGCCACTTCAGCACACCATAGTTTTGTCGAAGTTGTACCTCCAATGTCATAACAAGAGAGAAAGCCATTTCCCCATAGCAGAATTTCACTCTTTGTTAGGGATATTGGTCGACACTTTGAGTTTAATTCTGAGTTCCGTTTTCCTCTGAATACTCTAATCCAAATAAAAGAGTTAAAGTAGCTACTATCTTCTATACTACCTCGGCAGTTTTTCATATTTTTCTTCTTGAATACCCATATATCCATCAGACGTTCACCACGCTTTTCGTAAGGAAGAAACAGATATAGACTCCCTGCAACCGACCCGAGATCAACATGCACATACGATCTGGACGAAATATGACAAGGTAATGAGATTGATTGAAATGTTTCATTTGCGACATCAAAGGCTACAATATCACAGTTATATCTCGTACATGTAAACCAATAAAGAGCCCCATTAGCATAAACACCCGGTTCCTGCAATTTATAGTTAATTTCTTGTTTGTCCCTCCACCCGCTGCAATCACCAAGAGTGTAAACTTGGACGCGTTGCTTGGAATTTTCAATGGAATAACAAATCTTAACAATCTTGTGTACATCGGTGGAAGCACAATAACCGAATCCAGCACACTTAAAACATGTACCCATCATGGGAACACGGATACGCTCACTAGTGATGGGATTGTAAATGTGTATAGACTGAACGGGCTGTCGGATGTCACCATTCAGATAACCAGTACCCGTTTTGTAACATATCAAACCATTGCAAGTACCAACAAAGATGCCAGAACCTGCATAGTTTATCTTTTTTTTATCTATCTCGAAAAAGAATTGGTTTTCTTCTGTAAACTTCATCAGATTTACCGATTTAGAAGATTCTTCTCTATAGTAGTAGAATTTGAAATCAAAATCGTCGCCATATTTAACCCTATAAGCTCTATGGGAGAAAAGCATACCTGTCATGGGTTTCTTCAAGAGACTTCGCCAGATTTTGCATACTTTTCTACACTGCAGGACGGATTTGATAGGTAATCGTGTAATTATTTCTTGTGCGATATCTGAATTCAATTTCTCCAGCATTCTGGTTGCAACTCGTAAGTTTGTATCCCTAATGATTATTATTTCCTTATATATGAATGTATAGATGATGTAGGACATCCGTTAGATTTATGATTAGTATTTTTCTTATTAATTCTAGAGTTTAATTAATTTAGAGTAGTATTTCATATTTTTAGAATTACTTATGTACGTAAATTATTCTAGGGATTTCTTATTTTTCAAGTTTGATTATTTAATTCTATCTGTTTTTACAAATAGAAAGTAAAACTGTTGTAGATAAATAGAGTACGTCACTATTTATTTTACTGTCCAATACCTCCCTTCAAGCTGATGCATGGGTGTTGCATAAGTGCATCAGGTTGGATCTTAAGCTGTCAAGCAATGGTAGTGGTAGTCCCTTTGTAAAAACATAAATAGTTACGTACTCTATCTATCTACAACAGTTTTACTTTCTGTTTTAACTGTAAGAGTAAGTGCTATACACTTCATTCTCTTTTGTTTCTTTACTTTTGTTCTTATCTTTTGAGAATATCCTGGGTTTATACCTCTTGTGCTGTGTCATTCTAGTTAGGTCTTATCTCTTGTAATGACACACGGAGTACTATAAGAACTCAAGTGTAACATCTCTTTCGTCATCACTTATTATCAATACAACTGAAGAACTCTTTATATGATATATCTCTTAATTGCCGATTACTGCTCGCTTGGGCCGCCGGCTCGCTCCGTTGGCTTGGTCGCTGACGTAGCACACAATTGCTGACGTGGCATCTGCCCCGTCATCTCCTTTGCTGACGTGGAACTCGATTCACTAACGTGTCACTTGTCACGTCATCACTCCTGATGACGTGGCATACATCCCGCTGACGTTCACATGCCACGTCATCACTCTTGATGACGTGGCATCCATCCTGCTGACGTGTCATCTGCCACATCATCACTCTTGATGTCATGGCATCCATCCTGCCGACGTGTCACCTGCCACGTCATCACTCTAGATAACGTGACATCCATCCTGCTGACATGTAACCTGAAAACGTGGCGCTTTGATGACGTGTCGCCCATGCAGACGTGTAGCTTGCTGGTTGGCTAGGAATTGGTGACGTGGGGCGCTTATGTGGGACTTTTTATCCCAACTTGGAGTTCTTTCTCATGGGCTTGTGAGTTGAGTATTTGATAGTGAGGCCTATCTTAGCTTGCTGCACATGGGTTTGCACATGAAGCCTTTGCAAGGCCAGGTTGGCTAAACTCGTGCCCAATGAACCTTTCTTAGCCAATAGGAGAAGATTTGTAGGCCTAAATTAGCCCATTTTTGTGTAGAATATTAAGGGTACAAACATCGCCCCCTCTTAATCCATAACCTTTTATGGGTTAAGAAGTTCGGGTTCCCTTCTGATTTTGCATTTTTCTGGAGTGTTACTGTTTATGGGTAAAAATCGTTTCTGCCGATTTCGGTAAATTCGGTAGGTGAGTGAGAAACTGGTTCAAACCCTAAACAAATGTGCCGCACGTGAGCACTTTATAGGTTCGAGAGATCAATCAGACAAGTCGCCTAAACCAAGAAATGGCCGTTCCAGGACTTGCTTGATCCCAAAGTGGAGGAGAAGGGTTGATTTGGGGGAGGGAAGCAAAGAAAGGTGTTGAGGAGAGTAGTATCTCGACTTGTATCGTAAAGTGAAATCTTAGGAAGCTTGCAAGAGATGAAAGCTTTTTGGGAGAGCTTGCAAAGTTGCCTTTCGAGAATGTAGTATTTTTCTCCGATCGAGACTTGTTGTCCTGGGTGGGAATAGGTAAGACCTATTTATACAAGTCGAGATTGAAACGTACTGCGGCCTCATGAAGGAAAGAGTAAAGGGTGAAATAATGGGAGGAGGTGGTAACCGTTTGGTTTAATGGGTGAAAACGTTTTTCACCATTATTTCCTCTTTATTTGACCGCTTTATTCCTTTTCACGCTTTCTTAAAGTGAGCGTAGTGTACGCCGCATGTCGTGACCGCCAAACCAAAACCCTAAAGAAGCATCCCCATGTTTGTGTTGATGTCTCGAGTGTTGGTTGCATCTTGAGTGCAAGTGGCGCCCGCTAGTGGCGCGTGTGGCATGTGCCAATGGCATGCGGATGCCTTGGTGGTAGGTTGCACGGTTTTGCAAGTTTTGGCTACCAACGTGTGCGTTTGGCATGTGCCAATGGCATGTGCGAATGCCTTGGTGGTAGGTTGCACGGTTTGCAAGTTTTGGCTACCAACGTGTGTTTGGCATGTGCCAATGGCATGTGCGGAATGCCTTGGTGGTAGGTCGCACGGTTTGCAAGTTAGGCTACCAAAGTGTGTGCGTTTGGCATGTGCCAATGGCATGCGTGGCCATTAGGGCCATGACCTTGATAGGGAAACCAGCTAGCGAGTATGTTGGCATGTGCCAATGGCATGCGAGGCCGTTAGGGCCGTGACCTTGATAGGGAAGCTAGCTAGCGAGCATGTTGGCATGTGCCAATGGCATGCGGGTCCATTAGGGCCGTGACCTTGATAGGGAAGCTAGCTAGCGAGCATGTTGGCATGTGCCAATGGCATGCGGGGCAAGTAGTGGCCGTGACCTTGATAAAGGGAAGCTAGCTAGCGAGCATGTTGGCATGTGCCAATGGCATGCGTAGCCATTAGGGCCGTGACCTTGATAGGAAGCTAGCTTAGCGAGCATGTTGGCATGTGCCAATGGCATGCGGGGCCACGTTAGGGCCGTGACCTTGATAGGGAAGCTAGCTAGCGAGCATGTTGGCATGTGCCAATGGCATGCGGGGCCGTTAGGGCCGTGACCTTGATAGGGAAGCTAGCTAGCGAGCATGTTGGCATGTGCCAATGGCATGCTGGGCCGTTAGGGCCGTGACCTTGATAGGGAAGCTAGCTAGCGAGCATGTTGGCATGTGCCAATGGCATGTGCGCCATGTTGACCTAGTTGCAAGTCTTGCAAGCCTAGGGGGCGCTATGTTTAGCGTGGGCAAAGGCATGGCGGCTGCTCGGAATTTGGCGTTATTGCCTGGCAGTGCGCAAGATATGCGGCTTGTTTTGGCATGGTTTCCATGGTGGGGCAGATGCGCTTGTTTTGGCATGGTTGCCATGGTGCGCAGAGCGGCTTGGTTTGGCATGGTTGCCATGGCGCTGCAGATGCGACTTGGTTTGGCATGGTTGCCATGGTGCGCAGAGTGCGCTTGGTTTGGCATGGTTGCCATGGTCTGCGCAAGATGCGGCTTGGTTTGGCATGGTTGCCATGGTCTGAAAGATGCGCTTGTTTTGGCATGGTTGCCATGGTGCCAAAGATGCGGCTTGGTTTGGCATGGTTGCCATGGTGCGCAGAGATGCGGCTTGGTTTGGCATGGTTGCCATGGTGCAAAGATGCGGCTTGGTTTTGGAATTAGGGTTACGTATTTGAAAATCCTAATTTGGTATTTTGAAAAAATACCCCTATTAATTATTTACACCGAGTTAAATGCTCTTATTTAATGTGTTATGGTAACACTAGGTCATGGTGTTTTACGATTTTACCCTTGTCTATAAACCACCATCAACATTAAGTCCCCCGCTAGCTCGGAACAGGGGCTTTGTTGAGGTAAGCATAAGATGGTGACAAACTATTAACAAAGAAACCGTAAAGAAAATTGAAGGAGGCTTATCGACCTTTTATAAATAGGATTTGGAATCCTTGCCTCTGGTAGTTTTGCACAAATTGGGAGGTCGGGCACAATTGGTGGGCCCGGTGTAGCTTGGGCGACGTTGGGAAGTTGGCGTGAGTTGGGAACCGAGTGTGCTAGTCAGTGGGACCTAAGGCGCAGAAGTGTAGAAGCCATTCGTGCTTGCGTGTGCGTGACTTGGGCGCATTGGGAGGTCGGCGCAATTGGTGGGGCTCTGGTCTAATCTTGAAACCATGCTTGCAAAGCGTGACTTGGGCGACATTGGGAAGTCGGGCCTAATCTTGGAAACCATGCTTGCAGGCGTGACTTGGGCGCATTGAGAAGTCGCAATTGGGGCCGGGTCCAAACTTGGAAACCATGCAGGGCGTGACTTGGGCGCATTGGGAAGTCGCAATTTGTGGGCCCGTTTCTTACACGAGTGATTTTGGTGAAAGGGGAATCCTTCCCTATTTCAAAGTCTTTCACGCCTATATATGTATATATATAAAGCCCCTTTCTCCCCATACTGCGCTTTATTCTTTCCTCTTTTCATACTAGCGGCAAGGAGAAACCAACTTCCAGGTATGTCTTCGGGTACTCTTCTTTCTCTTTTTTTTTTTTATATAGGTATACACCTTAAAAGTAGACGCTTCCACAATCCTTGCATATGATTCCTTGGCGTGCCTCTTGTAGAAAATATAGTACGTATGCAAACAAGGGAATACTGCATATATTGTTTGAACCCGTGGGAAATATTGCATATATGAATTTTCGATCCTGAAAGAAATATTTGTGTCCCGAAGAAAATACTGCGTGTGTATTTTGAACCCGTAGAGAATGCTCCGTATGTAATTTTGAACCCGAAGAAGGATACTGTAGACACCCGAAGAAGGATATTGTAGACACACTTGTACCCGTATAGAATGCCGCGTATATAGTCTCGAACCCGAAGAAAATATTGTGTATATAGTCTCGAACCCGAAGAAAATATTGTGTATATAATCTTGAACCCGAAGAAAATACTGTGTATATAATCTTGAACCCGAATAAAATACGCGTATATAGTCTTGAGCCTTGAGAGAATACGCCTCCTCTCTTTTTTTTTTGTTGGTGCGACTATATGTCGTGGAGATAACCGTCTTTCTCTCGCTTGTTTTGCGCAGATATCTTATTACCAAATTATTACAAAGGAATCTAATAAGATGTTACCTGAATCAAATTTCACTTCGTCGAAGGATGCTCATAATTCCAAGCCGAACATAGATGATGAATTCTTTCTAGGCCCTCGCCCTGCCGGAAGAATCACCAGTTTCACAGGCCGATTTTGCTAACCTACAAGAGTGAGGATGACAGAAGACAAGTTGGTTTGCCCGCAGAGCACCATTCGGTTCTGCCTTCATAAAGGGGTATATTCTTCTTCCAACATTGACTTCAGGATGTGTCAAAGTCCATTGAGTTATTTTGACAGATGGGTTGAGTTCATGGTGAGCAAGGAGCGTATAAATACCAACTTGACTCGGGCGCAGATCATTGATCTTTGTCAAGACCTCAAGAAATCTCCAGATTAGGAAGGACATCCGGGCTTGGTTGCTTTCATCTCAGGATGGTGTTAGGACACCCATACAATCATATGTAGATGGGGTGAGATAACTTTCTCCTTGGAGAGTGTGGCTCTCTTGCTGAATCTTCCAGTAACTGGGAATCTTAGAATTCAATTATCTCAAAGCGAGGTGAAGATGCGGGATGACCTGGCCGCTAAGTTGGGGGATTTCGCTCGGAAAGACTCCATTCGCGAAGTTGAAGGACTCTCGCCGGAAAAGAGGATGAAAGGTGCCCTTACGGTTGGTGGATATCTCAATGGTTTCCGGCGGATGAGTTGGAGCCTCAACAGAAAGCGGTGATCTTCATGTCGCAGCATTTTGGCTCTCTGGTTGTCTAGAGACATTTTTGATGATTAAGTTCCGCAAGAAGGGAATAAGACCCGAGTTATTGGCGATTCTGCCGTGAAATTGGCAAAGGGTGAAGTTCTTCCAATTGGCAAGCTGTTCCTTGGTTCCCCGTACGTACATCCGGATCACCCGTTTGCGAACATGCGAGTTTCAAATGGTTTCATGAAAGTGGATTCATATGTGCACGTTGCTTTTCCGCAAGTCCTGCTATGGGAGCACTTTGAGAAGTATGCTCCGAAACCGTTGCCTTCGCTTCCCGTGAGTTGGGGAGGCTCCCCGAATTCTTCGATGGGTGAACAAAGCGCCCAAGAGTTGGCGTGAGCTTGGTTGGTTTTCTTGATAAGTTGCATGAAATCAATTTTCGTCCATGGGGCCAGTCCATAACTTCGGTGACTCAAATCCAAGACTTTTGCTTCGCTCCGCTCATGTCTTTGTCTTCACGATGACGATTTGAGCACCGGCGAAAACCCGTTCATTCAAAGCCGCTGCCCTGTTATATGCCGTCTTTCTTCGTGGGGTCTTTCCGTGGATAGCCGCTACAATATTGACCGTGCTGCTCGTCACATGGGTTTCGATCAAGGGGTGCCTCTCGTTTACCGGCGGTGATCCCTAAGGATTCGTTGCTTGTCGCCCTTGACGCAGTGCCCTTAAGCCAAGGTATCCGTCTTTCCTTTTTCAAATGGGAAGAGTAACTTCGACGACCTTCGGCTATAATGAGTTTTGGTGCGACGAGTTTACTATGATCCGAGATTTTGTGAATAACGTGGTGGAAAACGTCCGTTGCAAACCTTCTCCAGCAGTTCTGAAGGAGTATCCAATGTTGAGAGATCCCAAGCGAAAGTTGCCTATCAATTGGAAAAGCCCCTGTGCCAAGGAACGAGAACGAAGAATCGTCGGGCGGGTTCCCGGACGGTTTCACAAGATCCTCCCACGGCTCTTGTGTCTTTCAGTTCTTCCAACAACCTGTATGTGTCGCCTCTTCATGGGTTTGTCTCAAAACACACGTAAATTTCTACCGAGAATATGTGTCTTGTTTCCTTCTGTGGATTAGTAGTGTTAACGCTTTCGCTGCGTTTGCACGTTGTCAGAGACGGCAGTTTCTTCAAGGAATTCCGGTAAGCACCGAGCCTACTCATAGCGGTGATGAGTCGAGAAAGAAGAAAGTTCAACAAGCGAGAGTGGTTCCTCCGGCAAAGACTTGGTTCTTCTTCGGGGAAGCGGTTCGGTGAGTTTCGCGCTTCTTTCTTTCTTTCTTCTTCTTCTCGTTTCTTCTTTTGAAAAAAAAAATGTCTAACTCAAGTTTGCGGGAGGAATCCGGTTCGGAGGATGATTCCGGGATGGAGTCACACGAAAACTTGCCTTTGGTGACCAGGGTGACTTGGAGATGGGAGTTAGCCAATTGCCGGGCACAAATGTGGTTTAGACGGTGGATGATTCTCTGACGGTTGTTGCCGTAGACATGGAAGAAAACCCTTTGCGAGTTGTGAGGCCATTTGCAGGCGCTATTTTTGATCCCCCGTACTTGGTTCCTTATCCAAGTCATGTGTCTTGGTTAGCGGTTTTAAGCGTACGGGGCTAAGCATGAGGCGTTGTATACCGAATCTGGGGTGAAGCACGGACATATGGCTACAACCAAGAAAGTCACTAGTCGATTCGCCGCTGGTTAAGCGTGTGGAAGAGGCTTTGTCTTCCATCGAGGATATGCGTGAGATGACTGGTCACACCGTTTCGAAGACGTTATTGCCGATCGGGAGCACCATCGCGACGTGTGCGTGGAAAAAGAGTTCAACACTTCGTGGTTTGTCGAAGGCCTTGTCGAGATCCAAAGTTGAAAGATGCAATAATCGAAAGCCTTTCCGCCGAGGAGATCGCTTGACAGGAGATGGAACTCGAAAAAGCTTTCCAAGATGTTGACTATGAAGAGAGCGGCTCTTGAAGACGCAAAGCCGACTTTCTCCAAGAAGAGCAGACCTCTATCGACGATTTTCCTTGAAAGTTTTTCTGTTAAACTTTCATTTAGGTTTTTTTTTTTTTTTTTTTTGAAAGGCATATTGGATGTCCGGTTCAAAACTTAACCTTTGATAGATAAATTGGTAGCTTTTAGGGTGTTGGATTATTTCTGGGATGAGTGGTTTTGATAATATGACTCTGGTTATGTTTTGGGAAAGGAATATTGCTTTTATGAAAGTGTGTGCTAGCAATAGGCACAAGACGCAATAGTGTGGCGGTTTTATTAAGAACCTAAAAAACAGATCGTATATCTTGCCCAATCTAAATTTACTCACTTGCAAACACGCCTCTTTCCAAGTGAAAGGCGCTTTTGGTAGCAAGGCGGTTTTGCCGGTAGCATCGCCGATTAGTCCCCAATTGCCGGTAGCGTCTTCACGAGTCCCCAGTTTTCGGTGTAGTTTTAACAACCGATAACCGGGTTGTTCGGCGTTGAGTCTGACCGAGTCGCAAGTCCCCAATCGCCATTTGGTGGCATCTTCAACGAGTCCCCATTTTTCTCGCGTAGTTTTTTGCAACTGGTAACCGAGTCGCCTGGTAGTTGAGTCGGATCGAGTTGCCTTCCCCTACCATCTTGACATCTGGGTCGAAAAACGAGATTGTGATCGACATTATAGCCGATAGATCAATCCTCCCGCCGTGGTCGCCAATTGTTTATAGGTGAAAATCGTTTTCGCCGATTTTAATTTCGGTGAGTGAGTGAGAAACCGATTCAAACCCTAAACAAATGTGCTGCACGTGAGCACTTTATAGGTTCGAGAGATCAACTGTACAAGTCAGGCCTAAACCAAGAAATGGCCGTTCCTAACTTGCTTTGGTCACAAAGTGGAGGAGAAGGGTTGATTTGGGGAGGGAAGCAAAGAAAGGTGTTGAGGAGAGTAGTATCTCGACTTGTATCAGAAAGTGAAAGCTTAGGAAGCTTGCAAGAGATGGAAGCTTTTGAGAGAGCTTGCAAAGTTGCCTTTCTGAGAGTGTAAGTGTAATATATTTCTCCTGACCGAGACTTGTTGTCTGGTGGGAATAGGTAAGACCTATGTATACAAGTCGAGATTGAAACGTACCACGGCCTCTCATGAAGGAAGAGAGTAAAGGGTGAAATAATGGGAGGAGGTGGTAACCGTATGGTTTAATGGGTGAAAACGTTTTTCACCATTATTTCCTATTTTATTTGACCGCTTTATTCCTTTTCACGCTTTCTTAAAGTGAGCGTAGTGTACGCCAGCATGTCTTTGACCGCCAAACCAAAACCCTAAAGAAGTATCCCCCATTTTGTGTTGATGTCTCGAGTGTTGGTTGCATCTTGAGTGCAAGTGGCGCTGCTAGTGGCGCGTGTGGCATGTGCCAATGGCATGTGCGGGATGCCTTGGTGGTATGTTGCACGGTTTGCAAGTTTTGGCTACCAACGTGTGCGTTTGGCATGTGCCAATGGCATGTGCGGAATGCCTTGGTGGTAGGTTGCACGGTTTGCAAGTTTTGGCTACCAGGCGTGTGCGTTTGGCATGTGCCAATGGCATGTGCGGAATGCCTTGGTGGTAGGTTGCACGGTTTGCAAGTTAGGCTACCCGGTGTGTGCGTTTGGCATGTGCCAATGGCATGCGTGGCCATTAGGGCCGTGACCTTGATAGGGGAAACCAGCTAGCGAGTATGTTGGCATGTGCCAATGGCATGCGGGCCGTTAGGGCCGTGACCTTGATAGGGAAGCTAGCTAGCGAGCATGTTGGCATGTGCCAATGGCATGCGGGGCCGTTAGGGCGTGACCTTGATAGGGAAGCTAGCTAGCGAGCATGTTGGCATGTGCCATTGGCATGTTAGGGCCATTAGTGGCCGTAACCTTGATAGGGAAGCTAGCTAGCGAGCATGTTGGCATGTGCCAATGGCATGCGGGGCCGTTAGGGCCGTGACCTTGATAGGGAAGCTAGCTCGCGAGCATGTTGGCATGTGCCAATGGCATGCGGGGCGTTAGGCGTGACCTTGATAGGAAGCTAGCTAATGAGCATGTTGGCATGTGCCAATGGCATGTGCGGCCATGTTGACCTAGTTGCAAGTCTTGCAAGCCCTGGGCGCTATGTTTGGCGTGGGCCAAAGGCATAGCGGCTCGGAATTTGGCGTTGTTGCCATGGAGTGCGCAAGATGCGCTTGTTTTGGCATGGTTGCCATGGTACGCATATGCGGCTTGGTTTGGCATGGTTGCCATGGTGCGATAAAGATGCGCTTGTTTTGGCATGGTTGCCATGGTGCGCAGAGTGCGGCTTGGTTTGGCATGGTTGCCATGGTGCGCGATATGCGGCTTGGTTTGGCATGGTTGCCATGGTGCGCAGAGTGCGGCTTGGTTTGGCATGGTTGCCATGGTGCGCAGATGCGGCTTGGTTTGGCATGGTTGCCATGGTGCGCAAAGATGCGACTTGGTTTGGCATGGTTGCCATGGTCTGTGAGATGCGGCTTGGTTTGGCATGGTTGCCATGGTACCTTGAAGATGCGGCTTGTTTTGGCATGGTTGCCATGGTGCGCGCAGAGTGCGCTTGGTTTGGCATGGTTACCATGGTGCGCAGATGCGCTTGGTTTGGCATGGTTGCCATGGTGCGCAGAGTGCGGCTTGGTTTGGCATGGTTGCCATGGTGCTGTGATGTGCGGCTTGGTTTGGCATGGTTGCCATGGTTCGTAGTATGCGGCTTGGTTTGGCATGGTTGCCATGGTGCGCAGATGCGGCTTGGTTTGGCATGGTTGCCATGGTGCGCAGATGCGGCTTGGTTTGGCGTGGTTGCCATGGTACGCGAGATGCGGCTTGGTTTTGGAATTAGGTTCGTGTTGAAAACCTAATCCGGTATTTTGAAAAATACCCCTATTAATTATTTACACCTGAGTTAAATGCTCTTATTTAATGTGTTGCGGGTAACACTAGGTCATGGGGTTTTACAATTTTACCCCTTGTCTAAAAACCACCATCAACAGTGACTTTTTAAATTTTTTCTATCTCTGTCGACACATTGAGGACAATGTTTGATTTAGGTTTGGGGGTGTGCATTTGCATTTTAGAGTTTTTAGTCTTTTATTTGCCAAAAAAAAAAAAAAAAAAAAAAAAAAAAAAAAAATTCAAAACTTTTGCAAATAAAAACCTCCAACTTTTAGAGATTTTAGAGTCACTAGCATGCTTCTAGCTATGTTTACATAGAGAATCGATCGAAATAACGTAACTTGGAAGTACTGAGAACACACCTCGGTTTCTTAGTTGATTAGAGCGTTAAAATTGGATTTAACCATACCGGAGAGCAAATTAGGTCTTTGTTTAGATATTGAGAGTAGAATTGTGATCACCCATAGTGGAGACTACCCATTTTACATCAAGTGAGGCACCAATCTTCAATTTTTGCAACTTTCTAGAAAAAGTGTTAGAGTGTGTGTCACCTTATGTAAATTCCGGTAGGAATGGTGAGCTACCCAACTTCGCACCATTTTCAGCACTACTTTTGATCTCTTGAGTGCTAGTTTTTGTCAATCATGAGGGTGACGTCTAAAGATGAAAACTTCTTCTAAATACCGATTTGCGTTAGCATCACTCTCTCTCTCTCAATCAATGTAACCAATAGAAACATATCATCGTCAACAGTTTTTTGAGCATCAATGTAGAATATTGAAAGAAAAATTGATATAGTCCAAGGTTTATGTGCAACAAAGAAAACAAAATAGGATGAGAATTAATAAAATTTATAAAATCAAGACAATACAAGTTGTGGAAAAATTGAGTGTTAAAGTCCTTTGTCCATGGAGTTAGTTGTTTCATTATTTGTATTTTTATTTTCACTTATTGTAAACACATCAAAAAAAAAAAAAAAAAAAAAAATCAAATCAAAAATCAAAAATCAAAAAAAAATAAAAATATATTGTAGTTTATTTTCTTAGTTTTGATACCACCATGGTAAAGAAGAATTCAAGAAGAAAAATCCAAACAACAAGGAATTTGAGTAGAAAAGTTAAAAATTGTCAAGTTTTGTGAAGTTTAAGTTCGTCATCAACATTGAAGACCGAAGACCGAAAATTGAAGACATTTCTATGGTTCCTATGAGAAATTGATGTTAATTGCCGATCGGGTGAGAAGTGAGTGAGTACTCCCACCCCTTGCTAATGGTTGATTTCCTTTTCTTAGAGATCATTAGAAAAAGATTCTTTTTGTCCACACCTCTCGTGGAGTCTCCGTAAATTATTTCGGAAGGTTATCCTTCTTACCTACAACGTATGCCAGGATTTCTCTCTTTATTCCATTTGCACACATGAGAGACTAAAAAAGCGATCTTTTTGAGTGCAATTATCATAAAACCCTAATGGTGAGGCGGAAGTCGAGGCTTATGATCACAATCGAATCCGAATTCTTTCATATGGTATGGTTACTTCTCATTTCGACACTTAAGGATGAGAATGCGTTCTTTGGTAGTTCTAACTTCCTGTTACTAGCATGCAGAAACTCTATGTCCTCATAGCTTCTTGGAGGCTTGAGACTCTTTACACTCTGAAGTTGGAGAAGGTTTTGTGGGTACACCTCTGGTAAACCCTCACGAGACTACAACTCGTCCCACTAGGGACACCTAGGGGTCTAAAGGCTTAGTGCATACGCTAAATGCATTCGAGAGACCTGCAACAGGGGTATAGTTAGGATTTCTTCATTTCTCGTTTTCACTTGAGGACAAGTAAAATTCAGGTTTGGGGTATTTGATGAGTGCCAAATAGTGCATATTTATACACCTTTTTATTGGCATTTTACTCATCTTTGCGCTTAGAAATCGATATTATCCCATTCTCGTATTTTCCTTGTTTTCAAGAATAAATATTTGTATTAATTAATTTTGTGTTTTTAGGTACTAAATAAAGTCCGGAGCGAGGAGCCGAAAGAGCGAAGAATTGGAGTCGAGCATCTATGGAGCAGAAAGCCAAAGCCACAAGCGCAATCAGTTACAACCCAACAAGTAGCAACTCATTTACAAGACATGGGCTTGAGCTAGACCGACCCGCGACCCGGATCCGAGCCGTCCATCCCCGACCGTTCGAGATCTTCCCTGGGCCGCATCCAACGGTCGCTGCCTCCATTCCATCAAAAATCTTTGCTCCTCTCAACACCAAAACTTCTTATATCCCGAGCCGTGAGATTGTTGTCTCCCAAGATCCAACGCGCTCCGCGTGTTCCTTGACCCTTGCTATTCATGCCTCACAAAGAAACACCCATACCCCTACACCTATCGACTACACCCCATTCTCTCTTCTTCTTCTCTTTCTTCTCTTCACCTCTCCACCCGAGCAGGTTGCAGAGAAGAACCATCTCTCCTCTCTCGCCCCGACCATACCCGTCCGCCGCCTCGCAAAACCACCACCTCCATACACCGACAACAACAACCATCCCTTCCTGCAGACCACCTTCACCTATTCTCTAAGTCTAGATATCTCTTTTAGCTTCTCTCAACCCTAGAAGCTAATTTAGAGATAACTAGAATTAGGGTTTCTCGACAACAACCCAAAGATGGAGCTCCGAGGCGATTAGACAAGAGGAGAAGCGAATCGAGTATGGGTGAGAGTTTATTTTAATTTTAATTTCGAGTTTTGAGAGAATTAGGGTTTTGGGAGAATGCTGTTGCATGTATAAATAGAATGAAGGGTTTGTGAAAAAACTCATGCCTGGATTAGCCAAAGCAGCAATTAGATTTAATTTGTGTTAATTTTTATTTTAATGTTTTAATTGAAGTTGCTAGGGTTTCACTGAAACCCTAATTCACTATGGTGATTTCAACTCTGCTTGAATGTTCTTGAGAGCTTAAATTATAGATACAACTTCAATTCTAATACCCAATACTTTACTCTCACAATGGATATCTTGTATCCATTGTAGTTAGACTACAACTGTGTTGTTGTATTGCAGCTCAAGCCTTAGAACTAGATGCTAATTCCCTTGATCGTTGTGCTTAATTAGACAACCAAAGTGTCCTGGTTAGTTCCTTAGCCGAATATTGAAGTATCACTAGGAGAAACTCCTAAGATAGGTGGTAGAAGTGACAAGCTTCACTTATCCTGGTATAGGAACAAGAATTCAACTTAGTTGAACACACTATAGGAATCAGACGTGGATTTGACGACCTAGCAATCCTTTACTCTCACTGTTTACCTTAATTTAGAGTCACTTCAGTTCAAACTCAGCCGTATCGGCAAAAAAACCACAATATTGTTCTGTCACTTCTAGAACTTCGGTCGAGTAAGCCTTGATCACATAAGCATCCCATTTCCCTGTGGATCGACCCGTATTTGCCACGTCTCTGATAGACGCCGTGCACTTGCGGTTATCACAAGTAGGCTAAATAGAAACCATTTCCAGGCCTACCACGGCGCAAAGTGTAGAAACCGTGCGTGCTTGCAGGCGTGACTTGGGCGGCCATTGGGAGGTCGGTGCAATTGGTGGGGCCGGTCCAACTTGGAAACCATGCTTGCGGGGCGTGACTTGGGCGACATTGGGCGATCGCACCCTTTGTGGGCCGTTTCTTACACGCGTGATTTTGGTAAAAGGGAAATCCTTCCTATTTCAAAGTCTTTACGCCTATATATATATAAAGCCCCTTTCTCCCCATTCTGCGCTTTATTCTTTCCTCTTTTCATACTAGCGGCAAAGAGAAACCGTCTTCCAGGTATATCTTCGAGTACTTTTCTCTCTCTTTTTTTTTTTTTATTTTTTTATTTTTATTTTTTTCACATAGGTGTAAACCTTGAGAGTAGGCGTTTCCACAATCCTTGCGTATGATTTCTTGGCGTGCCTCTTGTAGAAAATATTGTATGTATGCAACCAAGGGAAGTACCGCATATATTGTTTGAACCCGTAGGAAATATTGCATATATGAATTTTCATCTGAAAGAAATATTTGAACCTGAAGAAAAATACTGCGTGTGTATTTTGAACCCGTAGAGGATGCTCCGTATATAATTTCGAACCCGAAGAACGACATCGTAGGCGTATTTGAGCCCGTACGAAACATTTGCATGTGTATTTCGAACCCGTAGGGAACCCTGTATGAATCCCAAAGAAGAATACTGTGTATACGCTTCATATGACTTCGAACCCGCAGGAAATATTGTATATATGATTTTTGCTTCTTGAAAGAAGTACCACGCGCGCCAGTTTTTAAACCAATAGAAAAATGCTCCATATATATTTTTATACCCGAAGAAGGATACTGTAGACACACTTGTACCGTATAGAATGCCGCGTATATAGTCTCGAACCCGAAGAAAATCACGTATATAGTCTTGAACTCGAATAAAATACGTCCTCCTTCCCCTTTCTCTTTTTTTTTGTTGGGTACGATTATGTGTCGGGGAGATAACTTCGCCTTTCTCCGTTTGTTTTGTTGTTGATGGTGGTTTTTAGACAAGGGTAAAATCGTAAAACCCCATGACCTAGTGTTACCCGCAACACATTAAATAAGAGCATTTAACTCGGGTGTAAATAATTAATAAGGGTATTTTTTCAAAAAACCAGATTAGGTTTTCAACACGTAACCCTAATTCCAAAACCAAGCCGCATATCTTGCGCACCATGGCAACCATGCCAAACCAAGCCGCACATCTGCGCACCATGGCAACCATGCCAAACCAAGCCGCATATCGCGCACCATGGCAACCATGCCAAACCAAGCCGCATCATCGCAAGACCATGGCAACCATGCCAAACCAAGCCGCATATCTGCAGACCATGGCAACCATGCCAAACCAAGCCGCACTCGCGCACCATGGCAACCATGCCAAACCAAGCCGCATATTGCACCATGGCAACTATGCCAAACCAAGCCGCACTCTGCGCACCATGGCAACCATGCCAAAACAAGCCGCATACTGCGCACCATGGCAACCATGCCAAACCAAGAAGCATACTGCGCACCATGGAAACCATGCCAAAACAAGCCGTGACATCGCGCACCATGGCAACAACGCCAAATTCCGAGCCGCTATGCCTTGCCCACGATCAACATAGCACCCTAGGTTTGCAAGACTTGCAACTAGGTCAACATGGCCGCACGTGCCATTGGCACATGCCAACACGTGCCGCAAGCCATATTTCTAAGCCGCTACGCCTTTGGCCCGCGCCAAACATAGCGCCCTAGGCTTGCAAGACTTGCAACTAGGTCAACATGGCCGCACGTGCCATTGGCACATGCCAACACGTGCCGCAAGCCATATTTCTAAGCCGCTACGCCTTTGGCCCACGCCAAACATAGCGCCCTAGGCTTGCAAGACTTGCAACTAGGTCAACATGGCCGCACATGCCATTGGCACATGCCAACATGCTCGCTAGCTAGCTTCCCTATCAAGGTCACGGCCCTAACGGCCCCGCATGCCATTGGCACATGCCAACATGCTCGCTAGCTAGCTTCCCTATCAAGGTCACGGCCCTAACGGCCCCGCATGACATTGGCACATGCCAACATGCTCGCTACCTAGCTTCCCTATCAAGGTCACGGCCCTAACGCCCCGCATGCCATTGGCACATGCCAACATGCTCGCTAGCTAGCTTCCCCTATCAAGGTCACGGCCATAACGACCCCTCATGCCATTGGCACATGCCAACATGCTCTCTAGCTAGCTTCCCTATCAAGGTCACGGCCCTAACGGCCCCGCATGCCATTGGCACATGCCAACATGCTCGCTAGCTAGCTTCCCTATCAAGGTCACGCCCTAACGCCCCGCATGCCATTGGCACATGCCAACATGCTCGCTAGCTAGCTTCCCTATCAAGGTCACGGCCCTAACGCCCCTGACACCATTGGCACATGCCAACATGCTCGCTAGCTAGCTTCCCTATCAAGGTCACGGCCCTAACGCCCCGCATGCCATTGGCACATGCCAACATGCTCGCTTAGCTAGCTTCCCTATCAAGGTCACCACCTAACGCCCCACAGCATGCCATTGGCACATGCCAACATACTCCGGTATTGGTTTCCCTATCAAGGTCACGGCCCTAATGGCCACGCATGCCATTGGCACATGCAAAACGCACACACTGGTAGCCTAACTTGCAAACCGTGCAACCTACCACCAAGGCCTTCCGCACATGCCAAACGCACACGTTGGTAGCCAAAACTTGCAAACCGTGCAACCTACCACCAAGGCATCCCGCACATGCCATTGGCACATGCCACACGCGCCACTAGCAGCGCCACTTGCACTCAAGATGCAACCAACACTCGAGACATCAACACAAACTGGGGGATGCTTCTTTAGGGTTTTGGTTTGGCGGTCACAAGATGCGGCGTACACTACGCTCACTTTAAGAAAGCGTGAAAAGGAATAAAGCGGTCAAATAAAAGAGGAAATAATGGTGAAAACGTTTTCACCCATTAAACCATACTCTGGTTACCACCTCCTCCCATTATTTTACCTTTACTCTCTTCCTTCATGAGGCCGTGGTACGTTTCAATCTCGACTTGTATAAATAGGTCTTACCTATTCCCACCAGACAACAAGTCTCGGTCAGGAAAAATACATTACACTTACACTCTCAGAAAGGCAACTTTGCAAGCTCTCTCAAAAGCTTCCATCTCTTGCAAGCTTCCTAAGCTTTCACTTTCTGATACAAGTCGAGATACTACTCTCCTCAACACCTTTCTTTGCTTCCCTCCCCAAATCAACCCTTCTCCTCCACTTTGTGACCGAAGCAAGTCTGGAACGGCCATTTCTTGGTTTAGGCCGGACTTGTACAGATTGATCTCTCGAACCTATAAAGTGTTCACGTGCAGCACATTTGTTTAGGGTTTGAATCAGTTTCTCACTCACTCACCGAAATTACTGAAATCAGCAGAAACGATTTTCACCTATAAACAATTGGCGACCACGGCGGGAGGATTGATCTATCGGCTATAATGTCAGACTTTCAATCTCGTTTTCGACCCGTGATGTCAAGATGGTAGGGGAAGGCAACTCGATCCGACTCAACTACCAGGCGACTCGGTTGCAGTTGCAAAAAACTACGCGAGAAAAATGGGGACTCGTTGAAGATGCCACCGGCGATTGGGGACTTGCACTGGTCCGACTCAACTCGCCGGACAACCCCGGTTATCGTTGTTAAAACTACACCTAAAACTGGGACTCCATCCCGAATCATCCTCCGAACCGGATTCCTCCGCAAACTTGAGTTAGACATTTTTTTTCAAAAGAAGAAACGAAGAAGAAGAAAGAAAGAAGCGCGAAACTCACCGAACCGCTTCCCGAAGAAGAACCGATCTTGGAAGAGGAACCACACTCGCTTGTTGAACTTTCTTCTTTCCGACTCATCACCGCTATGAGTAGGCTCGGTGCCGCCGGAATTCCTGAAGAAACCGCCGTCTCCGCAACGTGCAAGGGGGCAGCGAAAGCGTTAACACTACCGAAGCCACGAAGGAAACAAGACACATATTCTCAAATTTAAATTTACGTGTGTTTTGAGACAAACCCATGAAGAGGCGACACATACCTGGTTGTTGGAAGAATCTAAAAGACACAAGAGCCGTGGGAGGATCTTGTGAAACCGTCCGGAACCCGCCAGCACGATTCTTCGTTCTCCGTTCCTTGGCCTGGGGGCTTTCCGAATTGCTAGGCAACTTTCGCTTGGGATCTCTCAACATTGGATACTCCTTCAGAACTGCTGGAGAAGGTTTGCAACAGACGTTTTCCACCACGTTATTCACAAAATCTCGGATCATAGTAAACTCGTCGCACCAAAAAAAACTCATTATAGCCGAAGGTCGATCGAAGTTACTCTTCCCATTTGAAAAAAAGGAAAGACGGATACCCGGCTTAAGGACACGGCGTCAAGGGCGACAAGCAACGAATCCTTAGGGATCACCTACGTAAACGAGAGGCACCCTTGATCGAAACCCATGTGACGAGAAAGACGGCCAATATTGTAGCGGCTATCCGGGAAAGACCCCACGAAGAAAGACGACATATAACCAGGCAAGCACTTTGAATGAACAAAGTTTTCGCGGTGCTCAAATCGTCGTCCAAGACAAAGACATGAGCGGAGCGAAGCAAAAGTGCCGATTTGAGTCACCGAGTTATGGGTAGCCCCCATGGACGAAAATTGATTTCATGCAACTTATCAATAAAACCAACCAAGCTCACGCCAACTCTTGGGCCTTTGTTCACCCATCGAAGAATCGGAGCCTCCCCAACTCACGGGAAGCGAAGGCAACGGGTTTGAGCATACTTCTCAAAGTGCTCCCATAGCCGGACTTGCGGAAAAGCAACGTGCACATATGAATCCACTTTCATGAAACCATTTGAAACTCGCATGTTCGCAAACTGTGATCCGGATGTACGTACGGTGGAACCAAGGAACAACCTTTGCCAATTGGAAGAACTTCACCCTTTGCCAATTTCACAAAGAATCGCCAACAACTCGGGTCTTATTCCCTTCTTGCCTTAACCGTCATCAAAAATGTCTCTAGACAACCAGAGAGCCAAAATGCTGTGACATGAAGATCACCGCTTTTTGTTCGTGCTCCAACTCATCCTAAAACCATTGAGATATCCACCAACCGAAGCGGGCACCTTTCATCCTCTTCCGGCAGAGTCCTTCAACTTCGCAATGGAGTCTTTCCGAGCGAAATCCCCCAACTTAGCGGCCAGGTCATCCGCATCTTCACCTCGCTGAGATAATTGGATTCTAAGATTCCCGATTCATCGGGAAGATTCAAAGAAGAGAGCCACACTCTCCAAGGAGAAAGTTATCTCACCCCATCTACATATGATTGTATGGGTGTCCGAACACCATCCTGGAGATGAAAGCAACCAAGCCCGGATGTCCTTCCTAACTGGAGATTTATCGAGGTCTTGACAAGATCAATGACTGCGCCCAAGTCAAGTTGGTATTTATACGCTCCTTGCTCAACATGAACTCAACCCATCTGTCAAAAGAACGCAATGGACTTTGACACATCCTGAAGTCAATGTTGGAAGAAGAATATACCCCTTTATGAAGGCAGAACCGAATGGTGCTCTCCGGGCAAACCAACGTGTCTTCTGTCATCCTCACCGCCTAGGTTAGCAAAATCAGACGTAAACCCGGGTGATTCTTAGGGCAGGGGCAAGGGCCCTAGCGAAGAATTCATCATCTATGTTCGGCTTGAATTATGAGCATCCTTCGACAAGTGAAATTTGATTCAGGTAACATCTTATCAGATTCCTTTATAATAATTTGGTAGAAGATATCTGCGCAAAACAAGCAGAGAAAGACGAAGTTATCTCCCTGACATATAGTCGCACCCAACAAAAAAAAAAAAAGTGAGGAGGGCGTATTCTCTCCGGGCTCAAGACTATATACGCATTATTTTATTCGGGTTCAAGATTATATACACAGTATTTTCTTCGGGTTCAAGATTATATACACAGTATTTTCTTCGGGTTCGAGACTATATACACAGTATTTTCTTCGGGTTCGAGACTATATACGCGGCATTCTATACGGGTACAAGTGTGTCTACAATATCCTTCTTCGGGTGTCTACAGTATCCTTCTTCGGGTTCAAAATTACATACGGAGCATTCTCTACGGGTTCAAAATACACACGCAGTATTTTCTTCGGGACACAAATATTTCTTTCAGGATCGAAAATTCATATATGCAATATTTCCCACGGGTTCAAACAATATATGCAGTATTCCCTTGTTTGCATACGTACTATATTTTCTACAAGAGGCACGCCAAGGAATCATATGCAAGGATTGTGGAAGCGTCTACTTTTAAGGTGTATACCTATACAAAAAAAAAGAGAAAGAAGAGTACTCAAGACATACACCGAAGTGGTTTCTCCTTGCCGCTAGTATGAAAAAGGAAAGAATAAAGCGCAGTATGGGGAGAAAGGGGCTTTATATATATACATATATAGGCGTGAAAGACTTTGAAATAGGGAAGGATTCCCCTTTCACCAAAATCACGCGTGTAAGAAACGGGCCCACAAATTGCGACTTCCCAATGCCGCCCAAGTCACGCCTGCAAGCATGGTTTCCAAGTTTGGACCGGCCCCGCCAATTGCGACTTCTCAATGCCGCCCAAGTCACGCCTGCAAGCATGGTTTCCAAGATTAGACTGACTTCCCAATGTCGCCCAAGTCACGCTTGCAAGCATGGTTTCCAAGATTAGACCGGCCCCCACCAATTGCGCTCGACCTCCCAATGCCGCCCAAGTCACGCTGCAAGCACGAACGGCTACACTTCGCAATGGGTCCCACCATCTAACACACTCGGTTTCCCAACTCACGCTAACTTCCCAACGTCGCCTGCTACAAGGGCCCACCAATTGTGCCCACCTCCCAATTTGGGCAAAACTACTGGGAGGCAAGGATTCCAAATCCTATTTATAAAAGGCCGAGACAAGCCTCCTTCAATTTTATTTACGGTTTCTTTGTTAATAGTTTGTCACCATCTTATGCTTACCTCGCAACAAAGCCCCTGTTCGAGCTAGCTGGGGGACTTGATGTTGATGGTGGTTTTTAGACAAGGGGTAAAATCGTAAAACCCCATGACCTAGTGTTACCCGCAACACATTAAATAAGAGCATTTAACTCGAGATGTAAATAATTAATATGGGTATTTTTTCAAAATACCCGATTAGGTTTTCAACACTTAACCCTAATTCCAAAACCAAGCCGCATCTTCGCACCATGGCAACCATGCCAAACCAAGCCGCATCACATGCGCACCATGGCAACCATGCCAAACCAAGCCGCACATCGCGCACCATGGCAACCATGCCAAACCAAGCGCATCTTGCGCACCATGGAAACCATGCCAAACCAAGCCACATATCTGCGCACCATGGCAACCATGCCAAACCAAGCCGCACTCTGCGCACCATGGCAACCATGCCAAACCAAGCCGCATCTTTAGCACCATGGCAACCATGCCAAACCAAGCCGCACTGCGCACCATGGCAACCATGCCAAAACAAGCCGCATCTCTTTGCGCACCATGGCAACCATGCCAAACCAAGCCGCATCTCTGCGCACCATGGAAACCATGCCAAAACAAGCCGCATACTGCGCACCATGGCAACAACGCCAAATTCTGAGCCGCTATGCCTTCGGCCCACGACCAACATAGCGCCCTAGGTTTGCAAGACTTGCAACTAGGTCAACATGGCCGCACGTGCCGCAAGCCATATTTCTAAGCCGCTACGCCTTTGGCCCGCGCCAAACATAGCGCCCCTAGGCTTGCAAGACTTGCAACTAGGTCAACATGGCCGCACGTGCCATTGGCACATGCCAACACGTGCCGCAAGCCATATTTCTAAGCCGCTACGCCTTTGGCCCGCGCCAAACATAGCGCCCTAGGCTTGCAAGACTTGCAACTAGGTCACATGGCCGCACATGCCATTGGCACATGCCAACATGCTCGCTAGCTAGCTTCCCTATCAAGGTCACGGCCCTAACGGCCCGCATGCTATTGGCACATGCCAACATGCTCGCTAGCTAGCTTCCCTATCAAGGTCACGGCCCTAACGGCCCCGCATGCCATTGGCACATGCCAACATGCTCGCTAGCTAGCTTCCCTATCAAGGTCACGGCCCTAACGGCCCCGCATGCCATTGGCACATGCCAACATGCTCGCTTGCTAGCTTCCCTATCAAGGTCACGGCCCTAACGGCCACGCATGCCAACATGCTCGCTAGCTAGCTTCCCTATCAAGGTCACGGCCCTAACGGCCCCGCATGCAATTGGCACATGCCAACATGCTCGCTAGCTAGCTTCCCTATCAAGGTCACGGCCCTAATGGCCCCGCATGCCATTGGCACATGCCAACATGCTCGTTAGCTAGCTTCCCTATCAAGGTCACGGCCCTAACGGCCCCGCATGCAATTGGCACATGCCAACATGCTCGCTAGCTAGATTCCCTATCAAGGTCACGGCCCTAACGGCCCCGCATGCCATTGGCACATGCCAACATGCTCGCTAGCTAGCTTCCCTATCAAGGTCACGGCCCTAACGCTAGCATGCCATTGGCACATGCCAACATGCTCGCTAGCTAGCTTCCCTATCAAGGTCACGGCCCTAACGGCCCCGCATGCCATTGGCACATGCCAACATGCTCGCTAGCTAGCTTCCCTATCAAGGTCACGGCCCTAACGGCCCCGCATGCCATTGGCACATGCCAACATGCTCGCTAGCTAGCTTCCCTATCAAGGTCACAGCCCTAACGGCCCCGCATGCCATTGGCACATGCCAACATACTCGCTAGCTGGTTTCCCTATCAAGGTCACGGCCCTAATGGCCACGCATGCCATTGGCACATGCCAAACGCACACACACTGGTAGGCTAACTTGGAAACCGTGCAACCTACCACCAAGGCATTCCGCACATGCCATTGGCACATGCCAAACGCACACGCTGGTAGCCAAAACTTGCAAACCGTGCAACCTACCACCAAGGCATTCCGCACATGCCATTGGCACATGCCAAACGCACACGTTGGTAGACAAAACTTGCAAACCGTGCAACCTACCACCAAGGCATCCCACACATGCCATTGGCACATGCCACACGCGCCACTAGCAGCGCCACTTGCACTCAAGATGCAACCAACACTCGAGACATCAACACAAACTGGGGGATGCTTCTATAGGGTTTTGGTTTGGCGGTCACAGCATGCAGCGTACACTACGCTCACTTTAAGAAAGCGTGAAAAGGAATAAAGCGGTCAAATAAAAGAGGAAATAATGGTGAAAAACGTTTTCACCCATTAAACCATACGGTTACCACCTCCTCCCATTATTTCAACCTTTACTCTCTTCCTTCATGAGGCCAGGGTACGTTTCAATCTCGACTTGTATAAATAGGTCTTACCTATTCCCACCAGACAAAAAGTCTCGGTCAGGAGAAATACATTACACTTACACTCTCAGAAAGGCAACTTTGCAAGCTCTCTCAAAAGCTTCCATCTCTTGCAAGCTTCCTAAGCTTTCACATTCTGATACAAGTCGATATACTACTCTCCTCAACACCTTTCTTTGCTTCCCTCCCCAAATCAACCCTTCTCCTCCACTTTGTGACCGAAGCAAGTCTGGAACGGCCATTTCTTGGTTTAGGTAGGACATGCAGATTGATCTCTCGAACCTATAAAGTGCTCACGTGCGGCACATTTGTTTAGGGTTTGAATCAGTTTCTCACTCACTCACCGAAATTACTGAAAACAGCAGAAACGATTTTCACCTATAAACATTTGTGCAGATATCTTATTACCAAATTGTTATGAAGGAATTCAATAAGATGTTACCTGAATGAAACTTCACTTCGTCGAAGGATGCTCATAATTCCAAGCCGAACATATATGATGAATTCTTCACTAGAGCCCTCGCTCCTGCTCGGAAGAATCACCCAGGTTTCGTGCCGATTTTGCTAACCGGTGGTGAGGATGACAGGAAGACACGTTCGGTTCGCCTAGAGAGCACCATTCGGTTGTCTTCATAAAGGGGTATATTCCTCTTCCAACATTGACTTGGGATGTGTCAAAGTCCATTGCGTTCTTCTTTTGAGGATGGGTTGAGTTCATGGTGAGAAAGGAGCGTATAAATACCAACTTGACTCGAGCGCAGGTCATTGATGTTTGTCAAGACTTCGGTAAATCTCCAGTTATGAAGGACATCCCGGGCTTGGTTTTCTTTCATCTCGAGATGGTTTTCGGACACCCATACAATCATATGTAGATGGGGTGAGATAACTTTCTCCCCGGAGAGTGTGGCTCTCTTCTTTGAATCTTCCGGTAATCGGGAATCTTAGAATCCAATTATACGAAATTGAGGTGAAGATGCGGGATGACACGGGCCGCTAAGTTGGGGGATTTTGCTCGGAAAGACTCCATTGCGAAGTCGAAGGATTCTGCCGGGAAGAGGATGAAAGGTGCTACGGTTGGTGGATATCTCAATGGTTTCCGGACGAGTTGGAACCTCGAACAGAAAGAAACGGTGATCTTCATGTCGCAGCATTTTTGGCTCTGGTTGTCGGAGACATTTTTGATGATGGTTACGGCAAGAAAGGAATAAGACCGGAGTTGCTAGAGATTCTTTGTGAAGTTGGCAAAGGGTGAAGTTCTTCCCATTGGCAAGCTGTTCCTTGGTTCCCTATATGTGCATCTGGATCACCTAGTTGCGAACATGCAAGTTTCGAATGGTTTCATGAAAGTGGATTCATATGTGCACGTTGCTTTTCTCGCAGTCGGCTATGGGAGCACTTCGAGAAGTATTCTCCGAAACCGCTGCCTTCGCTTCCCGTGAGTTGGGGGGGCTATCGAATTCTTCGATGGGTGAACAGGCGTCCAAGAGTTGGCGTGAGCTTGGTTAGTTTTCTTGATAAGTTGCATGAAATTAATTTTCGTCCATGGGGGCCGGTCCATAAGTCAGTGACTCAAATGGACACCTTTGCTTCTCGCTCCGCTCACGTCTTTGTCTTCTGATGACGATTTGAGTGTTGGTGAAAACTGTTCATTCGTAGCTGCTCGCTTAGGTTATATACCGTCTTTCTTCGTGAGGTCTTTCCGAGATAGCCGCTTATAATATTGACCGTGATGCTTTTTCGTCACATGGGTTTCGATCAAGGGGTGCCTCTTGTTTACCGTAGGTGATCCCTAAGGATTCATTGCGTGTCGCCCTTGACGCCTTGGTGCCCTTGAGCCGGGTATCCGTCTTCCCTTCTTTCAAATGGGAAGAGTAACTTCGACGACCTTCGGCTATAATGAGTTTTAGTGCGACGAGTTTATTATGATCCGAGATTTTGTGAATAACGTGGTGGAAAACGTTCGTTGCAAACCTTCCCAGCAGTTTTGAAGAAGTATCCAATGTTGAGAGATCCCAAAGCGATAGTTGCCTAGCGGTCGGAAAGTCCCCAGGCCAAAGAACGGAGAACGAAGAATCGTCTTTGGCGGGTTCGGACGGTTTCACAAGATCCTCCCACGGCTCTTGTGTCTTTCGGTTCTTCCAATAACCAGGTATGTGTCGCCTCTTCATTGGTTTGTCTCAAAACACGTGAATTTCGGTGAGAATATGTGTCTTGTTTCCTTCGGGGCTTCGGTAGTGTTAATGCTTTTTTTGCCCTTGCACGTTGCCGAGGAGGCGGCAGTTTCTTCAAGGAATTCCAGCGGCACCGAGCCTACTCATAGCGGTGATGAGTCGAGAGAAAGAAGAAAGTTCAACAAGTGAGAGTGATTCCTCTGGCGGTCTTTGGTTCTTCTTCGGGGAAGTGGTTCGGTGAGTTTCGCGCTTCTTTTCTTTCTTATTCTTTGTTTCTTCTTTTGAAAAAAATGTCTAACTCAAGTTTGCGGGAGGAATCCCCGGGAGGACGATTCGGGGTGGAGTCACACGAAAACTTGCCTTTGGTGACCACCGCCGGTGACTTGGAGATGGGAGTTAGCCGATTGCGAAGCACGGGTACGTGGTTCAAGCGGTGGATGATTCTCTAATGGTTGTTCTCAGTAGACATGGAAGAAGACCCTTTGCGAGTCGTGGGGCCACTTGCAGGCGCCATTTTTGATCCCCTTACTTGGTTCCTTATCCGGGTCATGTCTTTGGTTGGCGGCTTTAGCGTGTTGGGCTAAACATGAGGCGTTGTACACGAGAATCAGGAGAAGCACGGACACATGGATACAACCAAGAAAGTCACTAGTCGATTTGCTTTGGTTAAGCGTGTGGAAGAGGCTTTATCTTCCATCGAGGATATGCGTGAGGTAACTGGTCACACCGTTTCGAAGACGTTATTGCCGATTGGGAGCACCATCGCGACGTGTGCGTATAAAAGAGTTCAACACTTCGTGGTTTGTCGAAGGCCTTCTTGAGATCCAAAAGTTGAAAAATGCAGCAATCGAAAGCCTTTCCGCCGAGGAGATTGCCCGACGGGGAGATGGAACTCGAAAAGCTTTCCAAGATGTTGACTATGAAGAGAGCGGCTCTTGAAGACGCAAAGTTGACTTTCTCAAGAAGAGCGAGATGTTGGACGATTTTCCTTGAACGTTTCTCTGTTAAACTTTTATTTAGGTTCTTTTTTTTTTTTGAAAGACATATTGGATGTCCGGTTCAAAACTTGATCTTTGATAGATAGTGGTAGCTTTTTAGGGTATTGGATTATTTACGGGATGAATGGTTTGATAATATGACTCGATTATGTTTTGGGAAAAGAATATTGCTTTTATGAAAGTGTGTGCTAGCAATAGGCACAAGACTCAATAGTATGACGGTTTACTAAGAACCTAAAAATAGATTGTATATCTTGCCCGATCGAATTTACTCACTTCATAGGTTTTGCGAACACGCCCCTCTCCATGTAAAAGGCGGTTTTGATGGCGGTTTTGCTGGTAGCATCTCCAGCAAGTCCCCGATCGCTGGTAGCATCTTCGGCGATTGAGTAATATCATCTTCAGCAAGTCCCCAGTTTTCTTGTGTAGTTTTTACAACTAGTAACCGGGTCGTCTGGTAGTTGAGTCGGATTGAGTCGCCTTCCCATACCATCTTGACATCTGGGTCTAAGGACGAGATCGACAATCTGATATTGTAGCCGATAGATCAATCCTCCCATTTGTGGTCGCCAATTGTTTATGGGTAAAAATCGTTTCTGCCGATTTCGGTAAATTCGGTAGGTGAGTGAGAAGCGGTTCAAACCCTAAAAAATGTCCGCACGTGAGCACTTTATAGGTTCGAGAGATTAATCACACAAGTCCGGCCTAAACCAAGAAATGGCCGTTCCCGGACTTGCTTCGGTCACAAAGTGGAGGAGAAGGGTTGATTTGGGGAGGAAGCAAAGAAAGGTGTTGAGGAGAGTAGTATCTCGACTTGTATCGAAAGTGAAAGCTTAGGAAGCCTTCAAGAGATGAAAGCTTTTGGGAGAGCTTGCAAAGTTGCCTTTCCGAGAGTGTAGTATTTTTCTCGACCGAGACTTGTTGTCTGGGTGGAAATAGGTAAGACCTATTTATACAAGTCGAGATTAAACGTACCCTGGCCTCATGAAGGAAGAGAGTAAAAGGGTGAAATAATGGGAGGAGGTGGTAACCGCATGGTTTAATGGGTGAAAACGATTTTCAACATTATTTCCTCTTTTATTTGACCGCTTTATTCCTTTTCACGCTTTCTTAATGTGAGCGTAGTGTACGTTGCATGCTGTGACCGCCAAACCAAAACCCTAAAGAAGCATCCCCGGTTTGTGTTGATGTCTCGAGTGTTGGTTGCATCTTGAGTGCAAGTGGTCTTTGCTAGTGGCGCGTGTGGCATGTGCCAATGGCATGTGCGGAATGCCTTGGTGGTAGGTTGCACGGTTTGCAAGTTATGCTACCAGCGTGTGTGTTTGGCATGTGCCAATGGCATGTGCGGAATGCCTTGGTGGTAGGTTGCACGGTTTGCAAGTTAGGTTACCAGCGTGTGTGTTTGGCATGTGCCAATGGCATTTGCGGAATGCCTTGGTGGTAGGTTGTCGGTTTGCAAGTTAGGCTACCAGCTAGCATGTTGGCATGTGCCAATGGCACGTACGGCCATGTTGACCTAGTTGCAAGTCTTGCGAGCCTAGGGCGCTATATTTGGCGTGGGCAAATGGCATAGCGGCTTGGAAATATGGCTTGCGACACGTGTTGGCATGTGCCAATGGCACGTGCGGCCATGTTAACCTAGTTGCAAGTCTTGCAAGCCTAGGGCGTTATATTTGGCGTGGGCCAAAGGCATAGCGTCTTGGAAATATGGCTTGCGACACGTGTTGGCATGTGCCAATGGCACGTGCGGCCATGTTAACCTAGTTGCAAGTCTTGCAAGCCTAGGGCGCTATATTTGGCGTGGGCCAAAGGCATAGCGGCTTGGAAATATGGCTTGCGACACGTGTTGGCATGTGCCAATGGCACGTGCGGCCATGTTGACCTAGTTGCAAGTCTTGCAAGCCTAGGGCGCTATAATTGGCGTGCGCCAAAGGCATAGCGGCTTGGAAATATGGCTTGCGACACGTATTGGCATGTGCCAATGGCACGTGCGGCCATGTTGACCTAGTTGCAAGTCTTGCAAGCCTAGGGCGCTATATTTGGCGTGGGCCAAAGGTATAGCGGCTTGGTATTGCTTGCCATGGTGCGCGTGGTGCGACTTGGTTTGGCATTGTTGCCATGGTGCGCAGTATGCGGCTTGGTTTTGCATTGTTGCCATGGTGCGCAGGGTGCGGCTTGGTTTGGCATTGTTGCCATGGTGCGCAGTTATGCGGCTTGGTTTGGCATTGTTGCCATGGTGCGCAGGGTGCGGCTTGGTTTGGCATTGTTGCCATGGTGCGCAGGGTGCGGCTTGGTTTGGCATTGTTTCCATGGTGCGCAGGGTGCGGCTTGGTTTGGCATTGTTCCCATGGTGCGCAGTATGCGGCTTGGTTTGGCATTGCTGCCATGATGCGCATGGTGCGGCTTGGTTTGGCATTGTTGCCATGGTGCGCGAGGTGCGGCTTGGTTTGGCATTGTTGCCATGGTGCGCGAGGGTGCGGCTTGGTTTTGGAATTAGGGTTACGTCGTGGTTGAAAGCCTAATCGGGTATTTTGAAAAAATACCCCTATTAATTATTTACACCTGAGTTAAATGCTCTTAGTTAATGTGTTGCGGGTAACACTAGGTCATGGGGTTTTACGATTTTACCCCTTGTCTAAAAACCACCATCAACAGTTATGTAACTCGCCCCCAAGCGTGTTGTTCGGAGTGTTACGCAACTCGCCCCCAGGGATGTGTTGATTGTGCTGGAGTGTTATATATCTCGCCCCCAAATGGTTGAGGTGATATATAACTCGCCCCCAGATGTTTTGTAGATAAAATGCTTGAATGAAAGTTCAAACCGTAATAACCCTAGAAACGAAAGATAAGAGCAGGGAGAAAAATATTGTAGTGGTAGAAAATTATACGGCATGAACTAACCAAGCTGAAGGAGGCCGCAAGAGAAAAAATTTATACTGCCCATCTTTGTAACTGTCAATTCCTATTGGCTTATGTGAGGGCAAAAGATGAGCTCGCTACGTGGCGCAAGATTAAGAGCCGAAGTATCCTACTATAATACAACCTACTACACAATGTATACCAACCACTTAGTCTTATCCAATCTAGTCAGCCCTAGGGGCGTATATGTAATTTAAAGTAACCACCTACCCTATAAAATAAAAGGAGGAATAGGTTAGGAGGGATGGTTTGTTAGCTAAGGCTAGTCCATGAGAGCCTCTCTAATGGAGATCTTGTAAACAACTCATATTCCCATGGATGTAGGTCACCATTGACCGAACCACGTAAAAGATCTGTCTCCCTTTAATTTCATGTTCTTTAGGTTAGATGTGTGTTTTGATGGTTAAGATCATCTTGGGTGTAGTAGCAGAAAATATGCAGTTACAACGTGGTCGAGCCAAATCCCTAACTAATTTACTCAAGTGTCTTTTGTGATAAGCACATACTTTATTCATTATTAAGAAACAAGTACATCACACTGAAGTGAGGCCACACAAAGAACAAATTTTTGAGTAATAAAACCACTAAGGTGAGTTCGAAACTCATTTCAATCGCCTTAAGACAATCCATGCATCTGTTTTAGATTTGCTGATTCTCAATAAGCTTCCCAATATATATTTATGCATGTCTAGTTTAGGTTTATTGATGTTCAGTATGTTCAGTATGTTTCGTCATAAGCCATCGGAATAGGTTCCAAAAACAATGAAATAATGTGACCCTTTGTTAGAGGTTCAGCACCCACACCATATCCGTCTCCGAACTGGTAAAGGCAATGGCTTGCACGGGCGAAACTTTGAATAGCATCGACAACCAACTCTGGGTAAACAGAACCAGAAAACTTATCACTATTCATCTTCTTCCACGTATTACTTATAACCTGTTTTATGTGTTCTCGAGCAGCTGATTCAGTAACACCTTTCTCATGCATCACACATTGGATTGCTGTTGGTGTGTCATCCCTCGCTATCTCATCCTACACACGTAGATGTTGTTAGGAAACACCTATTGATTTATCATAGTATTAACTAGCAAATTATTTTTAAAAACATACAGATATACAATTAATTTGCTATGGGTAACATACCGATGAAGTTCCCAAATCATTTGTAAGTCGCACAATCTCGAACGCATAACGTCTTACATCATGTAATTTATCATTCATGATGGATTCTAAAGCATCCTTCGTTGGTTCCTTTGCTACTGCAAGTAAAGCAACTGTAGATATTACATAACCTCCATCCGTAACCCATGCAGTGTCCAAATATTCTTCAAGTGTTGGTGTAGTCATGCCACTTAGCCTCTTCTATGTATCGCTTCCAAAAATCGGCAATCTGAAATTCATAATATTTATCTTTATTACCAACCCAACACTTTTTTTTTTTTTTTTTCTGTGAGTAGGCAGTTTCTTTTGGTGTTCAAACAGGAGGTATACCTTAAAGTACCCAAAGAAATTTATAGTGGTGCTAGGTGTTTGGGGACTCATTTTATTCTAAGTAACTCGACAATTTTGACTGACTTTAACCGACTTTGGCCTTTATATCAGAAATTGTATGAGCCACATTTAGTTAGTACGTAAGGATTTAAAATGAAATACCGCTGTCCTCAAATAGGAAATCCATGCTTCTTTAAAATGTCATAAGCAATGTCATTGATTGTGTTGAACAAAGCTATGAAACATATTTTCATGTTATACGGAAGATCTCCAATGCTGTTAATATCCCATCTGCAAAACTCAAGTGTTCAAAGAAAAGTTATTTTCTGGAATTATAAACAGCTCTAAATTACTTTTATGCTTTCATTTGGTCTGAATTATAATTTATAAACTATGTAAGATTGTAATTACGCACCTCTCAACTGCATCATAGAAGATCTTGCATTCATCTCCAGAAACAAATATCTCATTCATATCATCCAGTGTAGTTAGTAGGCATGATAGTTTCGTAATGTGTATCCCGCAGTTTCTGAGCTTGGCGGGTTCAGAGTCATATCCCATGGTCCAATGGAAAGTCTCCGCCCATCTGTCTCTTGAAAATATCAGTATATCCAAGTAGTTCAAATCCTGCCACCACCTGATGAATTAACAATGTACAAAGGCTTCGAATATCAGTCAATTAGGAAAAACATTAATGATATAAATCAATTGATGCGCTAATCAGAAATGTTATATATATATATACCTTGAGATGACTTTGAGGTCTTTTTGATGATTGGCTTGGACTATGTTGAAATCTAGTATAGCAAATTCAAGAAGTAATGGGTTCATGTCTTCTCTCATCATTTCATACGTCTCTATGAACCATTTGCATTCAAGCCTTTGCATTCTCCAATGTAGTGGAAGCTCCAATGCATGGCTTACTAATCTTTTCATGATGAACTTTGAGATATTTCCTTCTTCCGGTCCTTTTTCTTTTTGAATCAATATCAAGTACTCTTCGAGAAAGCTAACAGTGAATTCCTGGACTTCGTCCAAGATATTTTCACCTAGGAAAGCATAAAAGGAAGCTTCATATACACTTAATATCCCTACGATGTCTTTATTATTCTCCATGCATGCCTTCATCATCAGATCCTTTGATGATCTTGTCTTCTCCATGAAATTCTTAAAGACATCTACATTTGTATAATGCATTCAAAGTTAAAGATCCACACTTTACTCTACCTATATATATATGTTCTTTCTTGCAGAAGGAAAACCAAAAATATGTGTAAATACATGCATGCATGTGTGACATTTCATTTCCGTACCTGGAGACACCTCATAACCATGTTGTCTAAGGAGCCTGAATCTCACGGCTTGCATAAATATATCCTCTTTCTCCCAAATATATTGTTCGTCCTTGGTGTTGCGCAAAGCAGCTTTAATCTCATCAATAAAATGATAACCGATTCCAAGCCTTTGAATGATATTAATCAGCTTCAACAGATCATTAGATGACGAAAAGAACAAACTCTCCTTCTTTTGATCAACAAGCATACGCCTTACCTCATCCTTAACTTTCTCAGCTCGTCTACCATATTTTGGTTCCTGGTACATACAAACAAATAAAATAATTAAATAAATGCATACATACATACAAGATGGCTTGAAGCTTAGACAGATTGGATACGCTAAAAGTGTAATCAATTTGATAGTGTATATACTCAACTGCATAATTATTCTTGAGAGATTGCACGGAATCATGATCCCAACTACTTGGAACCCACGCGTAGTACTTGAATTTCTTGGTGACCAAATTCATGCTTGGAGACATATCAAATTAGGAGTACAAGATAATTGAATGAATGCGCAGATGATTGAGTGAGTAGATGATGAAGGAAATTGGTAGATAATAAACTGTATATATATATATATATATATATATATAGGAAACTAAAATGGTAAAATAGCATATTGATCAATAATTATATCTAGAGTTTGATGACTATATCGTGTTCTGCTGTGCTAGCATTCTGATTTACTATCGTGCTCTGCTATGCCAGAAAAGTAATCATCCAATATCGTGTGCTGCTGTGCTAGCATGCTTATTTTATGAAAAAATGTCAAAAATTGGTTAAAACAAAAGATTTTTGGAAAATATACATGAAATATAATGTATTATTGTACCGTATTCTGTAGCATTTTATGATATGCTTTCTCATTGTGTTGTCTTTGCGTGCTGTGTTGTACCGCATCTTTATCCGTGCTGCGTAATATGCTATGTCGATATGCCTATTTATTTTGGACATCACACAACACAAAACTAACCCGTTTAGTTTTCCTATGCTGTACCAGATCACACGTTGTGTTGTTCTCGAATTTTATGAAACTGAGGAAGCATTTGGAGTATACATGATTGATAAGTTTGATGGGGGTAGGAAGGTGTGTTGTAAGGGTGCACAGGTAAAGAGACACCATTAGTGTTATCAGGGGTACATAATGAAGTGCCATAAATATTAACATTTGCTTACTATTGTTGACCTTTCAATAAATCGTATACAGTCCGAATCAGATTTTGTTGGATGGATAAGCCATCCAATTGTATGAAGCCATGAACATCCAATTACAGCAGATGAGCAATGGGATAGTTATCACAGGATAAGTAGACACATGTCACATTAGGATAAGAAAAAGAAAAAAAACTCTTTAACATATCGCGTGCATAAACAATACAAAAAAGTGGACTCCTACTAATTCGGGGCCACCCAATATGAGGAGGTTGTTTTTGTGTTGTTTTTACGAGTGAATGTGGATAAAATGAGTGGCATCTATTGAACCACTAAGAACGTCAGCAGAAAATGCTTAGTTAATCTAAGTAACTTCAGTAATTCGACATGTCCTTATACTAGGATACAGGCTAACGGCATAGCAGCTAATTAACTCTTTAGCAAAGCATGCAAGAAGCGAATATCTATCTTACCAATTTTACCTTTTTTTTCCTTTTTGTTACATGTAGATGTGTTTATGGGGCACAACCGCAGAAAGTTATTACTCAAAATTGATATCAGTGAATTTTATGTGGAGCGGATCCACTGGCAGACATAGGGTTTATAAAGGTTTCCCCTCCCGAGTAAAACTGAATCCACCGGTTCTGACATTTGTTTTTGGCGGTCCAACAACATGTATTCTACCAAGACGATAACTAAAATTTGGATGATTGAACCAACTCGCCAATCAAAAATATAAAATAATGATTCAACTAACTTGTCCTGACTTCTGAGTTCTGACTTCTAAGAAAAATTGAATGCATTGGGTGCTGAATCTTATGAATCTTATGACCTATAGATGCCGGAGATCTAAAGATTCCAAACAAATCACTGCGTACTACCGACGCCCATCTATCACGCATTCCCGTAAATCCAAGCTTCTTCATATTAAATACTACGACGAAGTCGTCAATGAATACATCATGGCATACATACATATACATGCATGCTCTATTGGTAATCAGTTATGTAAATTGGTCAGGATGATGATGATCTCATACACCTCAACAAAATGGTGTGGCTGAAAGGAAAATAGAACTTTGATTGATATGGTTAATTGCATGCTTATAAGTTCTAGTTTGCCTAATTCTTTGTGGGGTGAAGCTATGTTGTCTGCATGTTATATTTTGAATAGAGTTCCTTTGAAAAGAAGAATGTTTCTCCTTATGAATTGTGGTTTAAGAGGAAACCAAACTTGGAAGAGACTTAAAGTCTGGGGTTGCTTAGCATATGTTCGAAAGCCCGATCCTAAAAGACCAAAACTGGGAAACAGGGCTTATAAATGTGCTTTTGTGGGATACTCTCTTAATAGTATCACCTCTGATTTTTAATCCTTGACACTTTTGAGATTATAGAATCAGTAGATGTGGAATTCTTTGAGAACTTAAATAGGAACAGTTCTCAAATGCAACCCATGGAGAACTCATTGTTACCTAGTCTAGAATCTGAAGAGACTAATGAGAATGATGATCATTTTGTTCCTACTCGAGACATGGAGGATACTTCTGAACCCATAGAAGATGTTGAACCTAGAAGGAGTAAGAGAGCAAGAATAGAGAAAATTTTGGTCCAGACTTTATAACATATCTTGTAGAAGGTAGTAAGAATGAAATTCTTAGTATGACTAGATATGTAATGCATGTTGATGATGACCCTAAAACTTATGCTGAGGCAATGAGTTCCAGAGATGCTAATTTCTGGAAAGAGTCTATCAATGATGAAAAGCATTCACTTTTGTCTAATGGTACTTGGATATATTGTGACTTACCTCCTGGCGTCAAGCCTATAGGATGTAAATGGGTATTCAAGAGAAAAATGAATGCAGACGGATCCATTGATAAGTTCAAAGCGAGACTAGTTGCTAAGGGTTATAAACAACGACACGGAATTGACTATTTTGATACATATGCTCTTGTTGCTCGCATCTCATCAATCCGTTGTTTAATTGCACTTGCTTCTACACATAAATTAATTATACATCAAATGGATGTCAAAACCGCCTTTCTAAATGGTGATTTAGAAGAAGAGATATATATGGAACAACCAAGAAGGTTTCATATTGCCAAGGCCAAGAAAAGAAGGTTTGCAAGTTGGTAAAATCTCTTTATGGTTTGAAGCAAGCTCCCATGCAATGGCATGAGAAGTTTGACAAAGTAGCTTTGTCACATGGTTTTGTTGTGAATGATGCTGATAAATGTATCTACAGTAAGCATGATAGTTCTGGATGTGTGATTCTATGTTTGTATATTGATGATATGCTTATTTTTGGATCTGACATATCTCGTGTGGAAGAAACAAAGAAGTTTCTTAATTCTAACTTTGATATGAAGGTCTTAGGGGAGGCTGATGTGATCTTAGGAATCAAAATCCTAAGAAAGGGAGATGAGTTGGTTTTAACCCAATCTCATTACATTGAGAAATTTCTCAAGAAGTATGGTCATTTTGATGACAAACCAGTCCCTACTCCTTTAGAACCTACTATAAAGTTAATGAAGAATATTGGGCGTACTCATGCACCACTTGAGTATTCTAGTATTATTGGGAGTATTATGTATGCCATGCATTGCACAAGACCGGACATAGCTCATGTCGTGGGATTGCTATGTCGTTTCTCAAGTAATCCAGGAGATGAACACTGGAAAGCAATTTCAAGAGTGTTGGCTTACTTGAAAGGAACCATTGATTATGGTTTGCATTATCAAGGCTATCCCATTTGTATTAGAAGGATACGGTGATGCTACTGGAACAATGTAGAATCCAATTCCAAGTCGACTGGTGGATGGATATTTACATTAGGAGGTGCTTGCGGTGTCTTGGAGTTCCAAGAAGCGAGACTTGTATTTACGACTCAACGATGTTGTCAGAATTGATAGCGTTAACTGATGCATGTAAGGAGGCGGAATGGCTTAGGAACTTACTTGTTGAAATCCCATTTTGGAAGAAGCCATCTCCAGCAGTTTTGATTAATTGTGATAATCAAGCTACTATCTATAATGTCTCTAACAAGACTTATAATGGAAAGTCTAGACATACAAGTCTTAGACATCAAATAGTAAGACAATTACTCAAGAGAGGAGTAGTTCTTCGTGAGCTATATTGAAACAAGTAAGAACTTGGCAGACCCATTTACGAAAAGTCTTCCAAAGGCAGTGGTTTCAATAAAGTGTAAGGAAATGGGACTAAGGTCTCGTGAATGAAGTTTGATCACCCATAGCGAAACCCAACCTATGTTTTGGAAAGGATAAACAAGGTTCAATGTGGTACCAACAAGTTATGGAAGTGATTATGGTGCACTAAAATTAAAACTTCGCATTTTCTTATTAGTGCAAGTTTCTGCAAGAAATCAGGATGGATGAAAATCCTTAATAAGTCTAACTTTTATCACAAGGTGTCTCGCAGAAACACCTTCGAGACTTACCTATATGAGTATGGAAATCAGGCCGTTTCCTAAGAGAAAAAGACCGTTCTCTAAAGAAGACTCATGAATCCAGGATTTAAGCACATGGCCATTAACGTGCTAGCTGGAGAACACACTATCTTAAATCAATATGTGTGGAGATTCGGTTTTATCATTAGGGGTACTTGGTTCAAGACTAGTTTCACCATTGAACCTCGATAAGGCTTTGAATTTCTTACACTGAGTGAAGGTTCAAATCCAAAAGATACCTATCACTTATGTATTGGTTTCAACGATGATGCTTATTCTCAACTAAGCTTGAACTACGATGGCTTGATCCCCTCGGGTACGTAGGCGATCACTTCGGGTGATGCAGCCACTCGATTTAAAAGTTTTTTAACTTTGTTTTATGTTTTTTGAAAATAGGGGAGAATGTTGGAATATTTTCAATTTGTGCTATCCATAAAGTCCCGGGGGCGTAGTTTCAGCCGTGGTCGAATGTTGAAATCATATCCAAAATCTTCGATTCCAACATACGCCATTCATGTCTGATGATGAAGAGACGCCATTCCCAACAGATGCAAAAAAAAAAAAACATCTATAAATAGCATCTCCTTTTGCTCGTTTATCATCATATCAAAAACAACTGTTTTCTTCTTCTCTAATAGCATCATCGGATAACCTTATACGGTGTGATTCTTGGTCGGGTCAAGGAAGTACAATCCTTGAATTCGATTACGGTGTTAGGGCTTCATTGAATCCTCGAAGGCATAATTCGAGAGACCTGTTGTACTCGCCAAGTTAATTGGGAAAGGTCGAATTATTGTCTAAAAGAATCGAAAGAGCCTTGAAGTCAGGGGTACACCATTGTTTTGTTTCTGTTTTTTCATCCTCTTGTTTTTAACCCAATTTTCCAACAAAAAACTATGACCAAGATCGGTGTCAGTTAATGGTTATATATATATATATATATATGTTCTGCAACAGATCAGTTATCGGTAAAATTGATGATGATCCAGGATTCATAGTTTCATACCAAGCTTCGGCATGTGAAAGAGTATGACAAAGATCGGTGTCACCAAAACACCAATGGTTCGCATAATTGGATACACATGCATACTTTATTAGAGAATGTTTAAGAATCGGCCAAACTGTTGATGATCTAGGGCTCGGTTTTAAAAATTTCATGCACGTTAATTTAGTTTTACTAGCTAAAACTGCTTGAATATTAATTCACTCTCAGCATTATCTTTCGTTTAGGATTCTGAAATGTATTTTAAAATTTGTTTTTCTCTCCACTACACTAAGAGTAAGATTGCTTTTGGGCATAGAGAAGTATTTATAGAGGTAAGGATTTTATTTTATTTTTGCATATTGCTATCTGGGATCTCAGGACGGAAATAATTAGCATATTGGCTTTCAGAGACAATTGGCTTCCCAATGGTGCTAAGCCTTTATGTAACGCATACCCAAATCCTAATTTTTTTAGTCGACTTGAGGATTGCATTATCATTTAAAGTAACACATCTTTTGACATTAATACTAATCTATCGGGATTTGGATTGATTATGAATGATACAGCAGGTAATTACATAGGCTACAAGACCATTCCAGGAGAAGCTAGAAATGTCGAAGAAGATGAATGCTCGGCCTTGCTGGAAGCTTGCATTTTGGCAACAAAAAAAAAAGGGGTTTTTGAGTTTACCCCCCTAAACAAATTAGTGATTGAACTTCCCCCCCTAAATTGTTAACCATAGCAACTTTACCCCTTAAAATAAAATTTCTGCCAAAAACACCCTTATTTTTTACGTGTGCGATCCATATGTGTGCGTACCAATCACCACCACCATTTAATACCTCCTCTAAGCACCACCATCAATAATATAAACCATCCAAAATGAATGATCATAAGAATATGGCTACGAACAAATACTAAGAAATCAGATTCAGTCAAATATGGTGATCGAGTGCGAAATCCAAAACTGTGTTGTAGCATCTGCAGTAATCTAAAGGTTCACGTATCATTGTTGATGCACTTATATGCATTTTATAGATCATTTTATACTCTGTAATCAGTCCAGTTAGGAGCAAACATAATAAATAAAAGAAACAAATTTGATTACGTACCTTGTTTGATGAGAATCCTTGTCGCGAACAGCACCACCTGATAAAATTGATCAACTGACTTATATCTTCTGTCATGATCGATGACTTTGCCCTTCTACCCAAATATGATAGCCCTTTTTTAACGTAGATACAAATTAATAATTGACCGTGGACAATACTGCAATGCTAGAACTAGGATACATCTCTATTTGTTAGCACCCGTACACACTCTTGATTTAGTAGTCATGATCACTATGAACTGTCTAAATTATTACATGGATATGAAAATTTACAAAATTAGGACGAATTATTGAAAAGGAATCTACAGTTTCTTGATCTTTCACTCTCACTTGAGTATCATGTGCTTCTACTTTCGATCTTAACCTCTCTCTTTTATTTTCTTGCTAGTTTGCTCCACTATCAAATATTACAACATGGTGCATGTAAATTTTGAAACAAAAAGATACATAATCTAGATGGTGCACAATATAACCGAACAGTGAGTATCCATTTCTGGTGTTTTTAGTATTGATTGTGGGTGCTGCTGGGTCGCATTCAGTGGTGGCGGTGATTGATGTAAACATATGAATCGCACATGTACAATAAAGGGTATTTTTGGTAGAAATGTCACTTTAGGGGGAAAGTTGCTAATGTTAACAAATTAGGGGGGAAAGATCGATCACTAATTGGTTTAGGGGGTAAACTCAAAAACCCCAAAAAAAAAAAAGAAAACAAGAGCAAAGCTTGCATCATTAGTGATGCGCAATTAGTAGTAGGATCCTTTAATTCTAATTGTTCTGGTACAATAAAACTATCTTGGGTGATTGCAAATTGATCCAATCTATTTTTTTCATTTTCTAGAATAGAGATTCTAAGAAGAAATTTCAGTTCTACAGTCGACGTTGCGGCTAAACATTGTAATAATTCAGAGTGGTAGGAGAATGGTTGGGTATCATCCCACCTTTCCTATCACAACAACTGTAATTTTTTAGCTTAAAATTGAATAAAGTTAATGACTGTTTCAATATGTTTTTACAATTTTTTTATACTAACTCCGTTTTAGGAAAATTGATACTTTCACTTTTTAATTTTTGCCTAAAAATAGGCTAAATTGAAAAAGTGAAAGTATCAATTTTCCTACAACGGAGGGAGTACGATTAAAGTTATTTTGTTAGGGATATACTAAATTAACTGTCGATTTATTTCAGAAATGGCAAACTCACAAATGTGAATTCATTTTTATAATGAAACCAAACCCTCAAAGTCTTAATCAATTGATACAGATTCCACAAAATCAAATTTTTTGGATGAGAAAATAGCAGCAAATTTCACAATCCTACCAAACGTAGAAAAAATGCTACAAAGAAAATGAAAAAAGCTGCAAGCAAAAGAGCAAATACAGCCAAGAAAAACTAACTAATGATCCTACATAGAAACTTTATAAGTTCATTACAAAACAACATTATTGTTTCTTAACGAGATTCACCATCATATACACTTTGTGGGAACAAGCTCAAGTGGATATTTCTTATGAATACTCATCCCTGGCGATTCCTCCATGTTAATATCTTCCTTTTTCATGCCTTTCGGCAATTCCCAGTATAGTAGATTCGCCAGGATAAACTCTGTCGATACAAGTGCCATATTCATTCCAGGGCAGCTCCTTCTACCTTCGCTGAAAGGTATGAAATTAAAATTTTGTCCTCCTACATAATCAATGGAACAATTTTCAAACCTCTCCGGGATGAATTCGTCTGGCTTGTCCCAGTACTCTGGATTCCTCATGATAGCCCATGCATTTATCAGGATCCTTGTTTTCGGGTATATATTGTAGCCGCCAATAACACGGTGCCTCATAGTTTCTCTTGGAACTAGCAGTGGAGCTGTAGGGTGTAGTCGTAGAGTCTCTTTAACCACCATTTTTAGGTATAAGAATTGATGAAGGTCTGACTCTTCTACCTTCCCTTTCATTCTTACATCATGACTTCTGATCTCTTCCTGTACTTTCTTCATTGCTTCTGGATTCCTAATCAGCTCCGTCATTGCCCAACTCACGGTTGCAGCAGATGTGTCTACTCCACCAACAAATACATCCTGAATAAATATTTTCTTCGTATTAATTAGAGGCTCGCATCATGCGAAAATTGCAAGGAAGTAACCTACGAATGACGCCTATTAACTGAGTCGGTGATTTCACCCGGCGAGCAATTGTCCGGCTGGCTACAAATTCTTGACTCATTTCATTATCACAGTTAAACATAGGTCTACAGATGCGTGCATATGTAGCTAGATTAGGGTGATAAAATAAGCATCTAATACGAAATTTACAGATCATTATCTAGATGATTAATCGATTAGAAGAAGCTACGTACCAGAAGAATTGCTTTGATATGGTCATTAGTGAAACGAAAAGTACTTTTTCCCTCCTTGTCGATTTTGAACAGAACATCTATGAGATCTTCATGCTCGGATTTCTCTCTTTCCGGGTTGAGATGCATGTATATGATTTGTTGAAAGAATTCATCGAAATCATGAAAGCATTTCTCAATTTTCCCGTGGACTCCAGTGATCCTATCAATAATCCAACCTACACTGGGGAAAAGGTCAGACGCTGAAAAACAATCCAATGCCTCCATGATTTCTTGAAGGATTTCCTGAAGTCTGCCATCACTAACTTGGTCTCTGTTTAGGAATGTCTTACCTAGAGCAACCCTTGATATGATCTTGTCTAACAAATTTATAGAAATTTAGAAGAAATGGATGACGATAAACTACAAGAGATAGAATCTATCATGACTGAAACTTCTTCCTTTCTGATTACCGAAAATGATTGGACTCTTTTCAAACTGAAAACTTCGAGAACACATATTTTGCGAATCTCTCTCCAATACTCACAATAAGGGCCAAAAGCAATATCTAAGTGATTATACGTAAGACGTTTCGGACCGGCCAACAGGGGTCTACTACAAAAATCAAGATCGTATGTTTTTAAGACTTGTTCTGCAGCTTCGGATGATGTGATTACGATTGTGGGTATACTGCCCAGTTGTAGAAGCATGACGGGGCCGTATTTCTGGGAGAGTTTATGTAGAATCCGATGAGGAGGTTTGCTTAGTTGATGCAAGTTACCAATGATGGGAAGTTTCGGAGGACTAGGAGGAATGTTATATTTGTTTTGATGTCTGTATTTGATGAAGAAGTACAGAGGAAGGAAGATAAGAGGAAGTAGCAGAGCCAGATTGTAAGGGAAAAGCACCATTTTTGGAAATGATAAAGCAGATGATATTAGATTTTGGTGTACCTTAACTTCTCTTTTAAAGGTTGGATTTGAGGAGTCACGAATCTAACCCGACAATTTTAGGGGTTAGCATTTGGGACCGAATCCACGGATGTGATCCGGCCCATCCACTTTTTTACCGGTGGGTGTCGGGTCGTAAATTGATGATAGTATGCACATCACATATGCAATTTGTGGGAACAGAAGGATTTTAAATTGAATGTGGAAGTTGTTTTTGAAATTGGTTGGACACCCAAACTCGTCACATTAGATAGCATGAAATTTGTCGAATAGTATGGGTGTAGAATATTAGTTACATATGTTCTACTATGTATTCATCTTATTTCTTATCATTTATTTATATCCAATTTTTAGGGTTTCAAAAAAAGATAGAGAGAAACAGGTATGTATAATAACTGCAATTTTCTTTTTGTAATGATGATTTATATAGAATAGCTCCAAGGATTTGGTTTTGAGGGCTCATGTGGATTCAACTATCCTAAATGTGGATGATGCGTACCTAATCAAAAACACAAAAATATCCTTTGATAACCATAATAATTCCAACCATACGTGGTTATTTTTCATAATTTTCCCAATCGTAAGTTACCTAACCGTAAATTACCCTGACTTCGTATACAGTTGGGAAAATATAATTTATATACGGTTGGGAAACCTAACCGTAACTTCAATTTAAAAAAAAAAAATTATTCAAATTGATTTCGATTTTCAGATATTAACTATAAATCAAATGATTAATCTAATCTTATTACAGTCTTATAACTAATCTTGCTTAATTTAGCTAACCTAATCATTAATATTAATTAATCACTAGGATAAGGGGTTTTGGGATCACTATTTGATGACCCAATTTTTTGTCATCTTGTGAGCCCTCAAAAACAAAATCTTAGGGTCTCTATAATAAGATTCTTTATTTATCATTGTGTCTATTAATTGTATTAATTGTAAAATTGAGATTCATTGGGTCATCCACTTCCAATCCTTCCATCCGCGTCTCCATTGGATGTTGGATCAGATGCGAATACTGAAATTGAACCTATCATGTATTATACTGGATGCGGATGAGATTGAAACTAGTCCAATCCGGACCATGTTCCCCATTACCACCCGTATACGATCCACGAGTTAAGAGGCTTAATATATAATACTCTTACCCGTGAAGAGGAGTGATGGAATTATCAGTCACATCTTATTAACTCTTATTTAATAGACCCATATTGCTTATAAGTTATATAACCTCTATCCTCCATGCAAGTTAGAGGTGAGCATGGGCCGATATGGACGGATTTTCATCTCATCCGCATCCAATCAAATTCATTAAGGATTTTAAATTTAGCATCCGCATCCAATAGATTTGCATCCAATGAACGCACGGATGGATGGATTGGATGCAGATAATCCAATGAATTTTTTTTATAATTAAAGTTTATAATTAAGAAATAAAGGCAACAAATTTATGGATGGATTCAGAAATAAAACTACATCATTTAAGAGTTTAAAGTTGGATTTTAGTGTAATTATTTGAAGTTACTCAAAATTTGAAGAGGAAGTAAAACCCAACTCTTTGAAATAAAAGGTTTTTGATGTACGCTGGGATCAAATATGCCCATTTATACATATATCGGTCTTGTATCTTGTAAGCTCATCAAAGTATGACATGAAAGAAATAAATAATTTATCAAACAAAAAAAAATGTACTAATGGGTCCGGATGTCCAACGGATTTTCAAGGTTGCACCCAGGCTCAATCTGTAATCCGTTGGATTTCAAAAATCTCATATGCATCCAATCAATTAGCGAACGTTTCGGACATCCACCCGTAAAAATAAGGATGCCCCCGGTCAAATCTGCGGATTTCGGGCCAAATGCTCACCCCTAATACAAATATAACATGAATGGGACACTCTACTCAAATCCAATTGGCTTTTGGTTGGAAGCCCAGACGTTTTACAACAGCCAAAAGAGAGTGATCTAATACCATCAGAAAGTATATATATGCCCTGATTTATATGTCATTTGGAGACGAAGATTCTTCTGATGAACATTGAGATTATCGAAGTTCTTGTGTACGTAGATTTTGTGGGTATATCTTTATACAAACCATCACGAGACCCAAATCGTCCATTAGGATCGTCTTTGTTTTAAAAGACCTGCACGGTAAAACTGTAACCGTCAAGCCTACGAAAGTGAGTTAGATTGTTTTGAAATGAAATTATAAATGAATAATTTCTTTATGAAAGTGTGTCATAATCGGTTTATATGCACACATGCGTACAATTATTGAGCCACAATCGTCCGTTATACAAACTAGTATCCGTCGATTCTTGGTGTTTTTGGTGGATGAAGAGCATCAAATCAGAATCGATATACAAGTTTCATTTTATCTACCAATTCTTGCTTAATATCCTTAAAAATTAATCAAATTTTATCATTTGGTTCATGTTTAGGAGTTTGGTTAATATTAGTTGATTTCATTTCTAACCCAGTTAATTAACAATTAAACGATTAATTAACACTGAATAATCAGTGAAAAATTAATTGGTTAAGAGGTTTTTGATTTTACTTAAAATGATCCAACTTTGTATTTTAGTGATAGGCCTTATGTAAACTTGGTAAAAGAAAAATATGAATATGTTCTGAAAAGTTAAAGAGTCAAAAATTAGGTCGGGAACAAAATTTCATAATAATTTCTAAAAGTTAAAGAGTCAAAAGTTAGGTCGGGAACAAAATTTCATAATGATTTCTAAAACCTTCCTAAATTGGGGCCTAGGCAACTTAAGTGGGGCCTATAACTACATGACAAAATAGGGTCACTAGGAAGTAATTTGTGGGAACCCCTTATCCATTATTTATATTAATGCCTAATATACCCTTATTAAATTAGTGATGATTAATTAAGTTAATATTTATTAAATTAATAAGTGTTTGAGTAGGATTATAATGTTTGGATTAGAGTAGAAGATCATTTTCGTTTTTTAAGGTTGGGAGGGAAAGAAGTAGAGGGAAAAAATGAAAAACTAGGGTTTGTGATTTTCTTAGCAAAAATGAAACTTTATAGTGATGATGAAGACTATACTCTAGTGAAGAAGGGGGTGCATCAGATTATAATGATTTCGATCCTACTGAATTGGAAAATTTGTTGAATGAAGAAGAGAAAGTGAACCAAAGAATGCTTGAGGATATTATTCAAGCATAAGAATACTTTCGTCGGGAGGAAGAAGATGAGAATGCTTCCAATAAACAGGTATGAGTTGTAACAATCTACAAACATGTATTTGCATGTCCCAATTGCCAAATAAGGAAAAAAAATTCAAAACTTTAAACCAGAATCGGTTTATTCGATAGCATGCCATAAACCGATTCTGGGTAAAATCCCCAAATTAGGTTCAAGAATCGGTCTTTGTTCATAACCAAATAAACCGATTGTAGCAAATTCTTGGCGAGATGGGTACGTGAGGAGAATCGGTTTTTGTTGGTGTTGTGCATAATCCGATTCCTTGACTAGAATAATCACGTAGAATACACAAAGTTGACATTCGGTTTATTTTCGTGAATATGTAATCCGATTTTGGAGAAAAAAGATCCAGGAGAAATGTGAACAACAATCGGATTATATTACACGATACGTGAACCGATTGTATACTTTGAATTTTTTCGCCTATTCTTTAATCGGTCTTTATGATTGCACATATAAACCGATTACTTTAATCGGGTTAATCGACTGTAACATATAAACTGATTTTGAATCATCAACTTTTTGATATTTGTTGTAGATTGTTGTGGAGTTTGATGAAGATCAACCCAAAGCTGTATATATGTTAGGTCCTGATACCTATACCCACTATTTCACCCATTTGGAATGGCAAGACAGAAACGATGCAAAGCAATGGTTTATAGACAAGGGAATAGAGATAAAATGCGCGTTAGTTTTAGGCCGTCGCTCAATTCAAGATCGTTTGGAACTTGTTTGTGAGAGAGGTGGAAAGCAAGAAAATCACTGGGAAAAAGACAGACTGTACGTGAAGAAGACGACAAGGTAATACATTACTAAATCAAAGAAGTATGGTTTCCCGTTTAAGATTATAGTTAATACACGCAAGAAACCCGATGATAGTAAAGTATACAAGCTCTATAAAGTGTTGAATGGTTTTCATAATCATGATGATCCGGAATCTCTTGTTGGACACGCGGCCGTTTGTGGGTTGAAACCACATCAATGGGAAATGATGAGGTCAATGAAAGCGTGTAAACCAAGTGACATCCTTAGGAAGATTAAGGAGGATGATAAGGATAACTTGTACACTTTGAGGCAAATATACACGACAAGAGCAGCCTTTAAGAGGAGGTCATGGGATGGTAGAGCGGTTATGGAACAATCTCAATGGTTAGCCGATCAACACGGATACACAATGAGGAAGCAAGTATTGGAAGGAAAAGTGACTCGTATTTTCTTGGCGCATCCAGAGATGATCAAGTTGTCACAATGCTTCTATCAAATTTTGTTAATAGATTATACGTACAAGACCAACAAGTACAACATGCCGTTGTTAAACATTGTTTTCCATACTTCCGACAAGCAAACTTTCACGGTAGCATGGGGGTTTATGGATCGGGAGAATGATGTGAGTTTTACTTGGATGCTAGAGACCTTGAAGGAGATATACCGTGGCGATCAAACTCCGAGGATCATAGTAACGGATAAGGACCAAGCACTAATGAATGCCATTGGAGTGGTTTTTCCGGATGCTAAGCATTTTCTTTGCACATGGCACATAAGTAATTGTAGGGGTCATATCCAAAAGTCAAAGCCACAAAAAGGTACCGCTCGTGAAAAAGCCGAAGATGAGTGTCTTCAAAAACTAACTCCGAAACAAAGAGAGGAGGACAAGAAGAAAAGACGGAGTATGAAGCGAATGGGATACTATGGAAGGATTTTCAACATCATTGGGATTCAATGGTACGCTCAATGTCCGTGCCCGAGTTCGATTGCCACTTGGAGAGTTTTATTGGGATATGGAAGAAAGATTACGAGAAATATGTGGTTTATTGCTTAAAGGAATTGTTGGATCCGTACAAAGAAAAATTTGTGTATGCTTACACGTACCAACACATGTAAGCATACATGTGGGATTATAGAGTTATGGATTTTATAAAATTTGTGTTCCTATTTTATAGAGTTATGGATTTTATTTTATTTTTGCATATTGTTATCTGGGATTCAGGACGGAAATAATTAGCATATTGGCTTTTAGAGACATTGGATTCCCAATGGTGCTAAGCCTTTATGTAACGCATACCCAGATCCTAATTTCTTAGTCGACTTGATTGATAAAAACTCTAATAGTTGGAATATGGATCCTTAGAAATAGGAACTCATTCAGGGTACTAGAATTCCGCTTTCGGGCAATGACAAATTAATCTGGCATTTTTTCTAAAAATGGCCAACTTATTGTCAAAACTGCTTATAACCTCTTGACTTGTCAATGTGAGCACATACATAATCCCTAAAAACTAAACCCTTTCTATAAGTCTCTTTGGAAGCTTCCTATGCTTCCTAAAATGTTATGAGAATATTTCGCATGCAAAAACAATTATTTGTCAATATAACAGTTCCGTGAATTGCAGCTTGTGTAGGCTGTGATGCCCGAAACACCTGAGCATCTTATTTTACATTGTCCTTTTGCTCAAGTAGTTTGGTCTTTTACTCATTTTCAGCATTTAGATGAGTTAGAGATTCAACATTGAATCTTAAAGATTCCACAAAATCAATTTTTTGGATGAGAAAATAACAGCAAATTTCACAATCCTACCGAACGTAGAAAAAATGCGCTACAAAGAAAATGAAGAAAGCTGCAAGCAAAAGAGCAAATACAGGCATACAGCCAAGAAAAACAAACTAATGTTCCTACATAGCAACTTTATAAGTTCATTACAAAACAACATTATTGTTTCTTAACGAGATTCACCATATACACTTTGTGGGAACAAGCTCAAGTGGATATTTCTTATGAATACTCATCCCTGGCGATTCCTCCATGTTAATATCTTCCTTTTTCATGCCTTTCGGCAATTCCCAGTATAGTAGATTCGCCAGGATAAACTCTGTCGATACAAGTGCCATATTCATTCCAGGGCAGCTCCTTCTACCTTCGCTGAAAGGTATGAAATTAAAATTTTGTCCTCCTACATAATCAATGGAACAATTTTCAAACCTCTCCGGATGAATTCGTCTGGCTTGTCCCAGTACTCTGATTCCTCATGATAGCCCATGCATTTATCAGGATCCTTGTTTTCGGGTATATATTGTAGCCGCCAATAACACGGTGCCTCATAGTTTCTCTTGGAACTAGCAGTGGAGCTGTAGGGTGTAGTCGTAGAGTCTCTTTAACCACCATTTTTAGGTATAAGAATTGATGAAGGTCTGACTCTTCTACCTTCCCTTTCATTCTTACATCATGACTTCTGATCTCTTCCTGTACTTTCTTCATTGCTTCTGGATTCCTAATCAGCTCCGTCATTGCCCAACTCACGGTTGCAGCAGATGTGTCTACTCCACCAACAAATACATCCTGAATAAATATTTTCTTCGTATTAATTAGAGGCTCGCATCATGCGAAAATTGCAAGGAAGTAACCTACGAATGACGCCTATTAACTGAGTCGGTGATTTCACCCGGCGAGCAATTGTCCGGCTGGCTACAAATTCTTGACTCAATTCATTATCACAGTTAAACATAGGTCTACAGGTGCGTGCATATGTAGCTAGATTAGGGTGATAAAATAAGCATCTAATACGAAACTTACAGATCATTATCTAGATGATTAATCGATTCGAAGAAGCTACGTACCAGAAGAATTGCTTTGATATGGTCATTAGTGAAACGAATAGTACTTTTTCCCTCCTTGTCGATTTTGAACAGAACATCTATGAGATCTTCATGCTCGGATTTCTCTCTTTCCGGGTTGAGATGCATGTCTATGATTTGTTGAAAGAATTCATCGAAATCATGAAAGCATTTCTCAATTTTCCCGTGGACTCCAGTGATCCTATCAATAATCCAACCTACACTGGGGAAAAGGTCAGACGCTGAAAAACAATCCAATGCCTCCATGATTTCTTGAAGGATTTCCTGAAGTCTGCCATCACTAACTTGGTCTCTATTTAGGAATGTCTTACCTAGAGCAACCCTTGATATGATCTTGTCTAACAAATTTATAGACATTTTGAAAACATCAATAGAATCAGTAGAATTAGAAGAAATGGATGACGATAAACTACAAGAGATGGAATCTATCATGACTGAAACTTCTTCCTTTCTGATTACCGAAAATGATTGGACTCTTTTTACACTGAAAACTTCGAGAACACAGATTTTGCGAATCTCTCTCCAATACTCACAATAAGGGCCAAAAGCAATATCTAAGTGATTATACGTAAGACGTTTCGGACCGGCCAACAGGGGTCTACTACAAAAATCAAGATCGTATGTTTTTAAGACTTGTTCTGCAGCTTCGGATGATGTGATTACGATTGTGGGTATACTGCCCAGTTGTAGAAGCATGACGGGGCCGTATTTCTGGGAGAGTTTATGTAGAATCCGATGAGGAGGTTTGCTTAGTTGATGCAAGTTACCAATGATGGGAAGTTTCGGAGGACTAGGAGGAATGTTATATTTGTTTTGATGTCTGTATTTGATGAAGAAGTACAGAGGAAGGAAGATAAGAGGAAGTAGCAGAGCCAGATTGTAAGGGAAAAGCACCATTTTTGGAAATGATAAAGCAGATGATATTAGATTTTGGTATATACCTTAACTTCTCTTTTAAAGGTGATTGGATTTCAGGAGTCAGGAGGAATCTAACCCGACAATTTTAGGGGTTAGCCTTTGGGACCGAATCCACGGATGTGATCCGGCCCAACCACTTTTTTACTGGTGGGTGTCGGGTCCGTACATTATAATGATAGTATGCACATATGCAATTTGTGGGAACAGAAGGATTTCAAATTGAATGTGGAAGTTGTTTTTGAAATTGGTTGGACACCCAAACTCGTCACATTAGATAGTATGAAATTTTGGAAATCTCTGAAGAACCCAAATTTGATTCCTCTCTCTTCTTGAAACCCATCATAAGATGGTATATATTCTTAGTCCAAAATATAAAATCAACGGTTAAGATTAATGGTTTGAAATCTGATTTAGGTTTTCATATTTCGTACATGACTAAATTAACCTTTACCCATTAATTATAATTAAAAAAAAAATATATATATATATATACTAGATTCACGGTCAAATGATTACCTTATTTACCGGTCCACCAACATGATTTTCGGTAATATTGCCTTCTTCCTATTCTGTTCATACTATCTTTACATCCTTAATTTTTTTTTTTCACGGAAGTTTTTACTTCCTTCTTTATTTGAAAGTTGATTGCCGGACCTTCTTAATCTCGACTACAGAATTGAATGCTACCTTTTTGCTTTTAACTAGTATCTAACCCGTGCTACGCACCGGCCTGGCGGGATCAGCCAATTTAGCGTGGCGGGCTTCGCCCCGCACCCGTAGACAAATACATTAATATTTTTTCTTGAAAAAATTGTGATTAGTTTTATTTTTAAAGAGATAGGGAACTTTTGATTCCCATTAGGTGTCTTATTATTCTAAATTTGGTACTAAAAATTCATGTTAATGTATTGGTTGTATAGACATATATTATAATAATTCAAAAATAATTGACTCCGCAATTAAATAAAATTTTATTTATAATCGAGAAAATTATACACTTACTTATTATGTTGAGATTTAAATGCATTTAATCTTGGATAGGGGACAATTTTTTATGTTAGTAGGAATAAGGATTTCTAGGATGTTGCTTGTAGTTTAGTAGTCAGTAATATGTTAACCTGTCAAACCTATATCGGATTTCTGTTACTGTGTTTTTTACATTACGAATGCACTTGTCCACAACACGCGTTGCATCATTCATGTGACATCAAAAAGGCCTTTTTGTTCACCATATATAATGAAAGGGAGAACAAAACCTTGTTTATTTGGAAAGTACTGAAGAAAATGACGTTTCTCTACATAGTAGAATAATTATGAAAAACATATTATAGTAATATTCATTTAGAGAGAAATATGATCGTTTTAAAGAAATTTGAATAATATACTATAATAAAATAATAATATATTTCAAAAGTGGTGTCTCTTAAAACAAATAATCATAGTATCCATAATCTCTACTAATAAGTAAACGCTTCATTGTCATCTTCATTTATCTCGATCAACGGTGGCATGTCAGGATGTTTCTCCATAATATCGTCCACTTCACTATCATGTTCGTACAGATTTATCAATGTCGACATGTCACTGTACTTCGTTTTGTTTTTCAGGTCCTTCTTAGGAGATGTTTGGAGTTGTTCTATGTCAGAAATAAATACATCGCAAGTTATTTGTTTTTTGTTGAAACCTTTCTCTGTTGATCTGTATGGACATAATGATAGGTCTCTAATTGTATTTATATCCTGCAAAAATATGTATTTTTTATTACTTGTGACCGAATCAGTTTTACCGAATTCTACATAATTTATATGGGTATGCCTGAAATAATGCTAGCATGTAGTTATATTTTCTTTTCTATTCAATGGATATGCTTCCTCTAAAGTATTATCATAATGACATATGTCATGTGCGGTTAGATTGTGATAGAGGAAGCTACTTTCATCAAGAATGAGTCTAAAGACCATTGTTTGCCCTATTGCATCTATTATTTCTTCAACAGTCTGCCATGTTTTTCTGCAAAAGAAAATCATTACTCAAGAGTTATCATGACCGCAAATTTTGCTTATTTAAGACATTTTAGTTACCTTTACATCCACTGTTGGCAATGGCATCATATATGTTACTCTAATGTTGTTCACAACCATTTCAGCCATTCATCCCATTAACGTGATTACACCATTGCTGTTGCCGTCATATATTATTAGTTTGATAATGTAACTGTCACAAAGCATGAGTTAGTTTTGCATTTCTTATTTTATTTAAACATAATAAGATATATATATATATATATATTTAGTTATTATCGTGGCATTGGTACATTTACCATGACTACATATGTATTGCACCATGGTGTGCGTTCCATGTACACATGTTTTTCTCTACATACTGGACATGCCATAAAGTACCACGGAGATCCTTCCTGAATTCCAACTATCGTTGCTTTTATGGTAAAATTTGCACCCTGTATTGCATTTGATTTATTCATAACATATTTTTGGTAGTGAAATATAATTTAAATTGAATTACTTTCTAGATCTCACCATAAACTTTTCCTCGTCATGCAACATTTTTAGTGCTTCGTTGAGTGGTATACGATTTTCAAACATTAATTTTCCCTTTGTCTGGTTTGAAATTCCTTAAGTACTTAGTTCTTCCACCGGCACATATTTCATGTTGCCAATGTGTCAGTGTTAAAATCATAAACAATTTATTACACATTAAGTTGATTAATTCAAACATGTATGTATAATAACGTACATTTCCTTATAGATTTCCAAATCCGGTACATCGAGATTTATGTAAATTCTTGTATCCTTAGTGGACTGCAGATAGATCTCCACTGTGATCAGTCATATTCGTTATCTATGTATGTATAATAACGTACATTTCCTTATATATTTCCAAATCCGGTACATCGAGATTTATGTAAATTCTTATAGCTTTAGTGGACTGCAAATACATCTCCCATGTGATCAATCATATTCTTTATCTCAATGTTTAGCTCAATCTATGTTTAAATATGATGCTCGGCTCAAATTTATATAAATGTTATATGTACCTTGAAACTGCTCAACAGTTGTTGAAGTTATTATCACTATTCGAGTGACCCCATCATCTTCCAGCATATAGTCACTTAGTTGGGTGGTCAAATTATTCCATATAGTCTCTTTTACTGAAATTCCATTGTGGCTTTGTATTAGGATATCACGTACGAGTGCATCAGTTTCGTTTTTTCTACGTTTCATCTGACTCTTTGAAAGACCCCTTAACATCCCAACAACATCTATAAAAAATAACTATTTCCACGGTCAGCAATCACCTTGCATTATGAAACCCAGCCAAACTAAGTACAAAGTTAAGCTAAGTACAAAGTTGACTACAGTAAAACTTTGTTAAATTAATCCGCGATAAATTAATAACATCACTAAAATAATATCTTTTGTCAGTCCCAATTTGGGCCCGTGTGCTAAATTAATAACTCCGCTAAATTTATAAGATGATAAAAATTCTAAGTTTCCAATAGGGCCCAACTAATATATAAATTAGTAATCAGTATAATAACACTACATCATGGTGTCTTATTAGAGTAGGAACTCAAAATTGTTTGTTTCTTATTCACAATTGTATAACATTGAACTTCATCTCTGATTTTTTGTAGTCCCTTGAGAAATTTCAGAGCGATTTTGTAATGTTATTCTTCTTATTGTATGAATGAGTTTTTAACATCTAAAATTTAATATATAACTAAAAACAAAATTTTTAGATATTTATTATTATAAGAAAATGATATCCATATTTATTTTTAAAATTGAAAATGAAATTAAATATGTTTCGTTATATTAATAATTTATTAATTTATCGATAAATTAATACTTCGTTAAATTGATAGAATTCAGCAGTACCAAAATTCTTAATTTATCGAAGTTTTACTGTATATAGAAAGCATTTAATATTAGGTATTACCTATTAGATCTGTTTTATTATATATCTTTTCTCTAAGTGATGTAAAATCTGATATCGCAAATTTGTATCTTGGTATTGGTTGATCCTTTTCAGCCAGAAAAATTGTACTCGTGTATGTATTCACCCAGATTTTTCTTGCGCTAGGTACTCGTCGATAACCTCCGTGGTATGGTTGTAGGTTAAAATGTTGGATTCGAATGATTTGTTAATCTTTAATTCTGTCCTTGAAGTAATGGATATCCTTTAGCTTAATGTAAACATGAATCTGGTTTCCGCGTTTACATTGTTTTATTAGTATCGTGCAAATAATAACTGCTATAATATCTTGCTAAGTATGTCTTACCTCCGTATCTATGAGAATCATCTCCAAGTTATACACATGTCCTGTCTTATTGTTGATTGCACTCCATGTTCTTTCGATTCTTGCTATAACTGGCCGTGAGCATACTCCTTCTCCTATCATTGTGAATAGAGATTTTGTTTATTTTGATTTTTTGCCACTCTCTTTGTCCGTTCTTTTATGCCTGTTTCAATTTCTGAATGTTTTTCTCCTTGTGTAGTTTGGTACGCCGACCATACAACCAATATATAATTCACTTATAAATAACTTAAACATCATTATTTAAAGCATATTCATATTGTTTTTTTCCCATTAAATTACCTGTTGAGGTCCAAACACAACTTCCTGTTGCTGAATTAGAGTATTTTGTGATCCTTGGCTGGGTAAGTCTGAAACTACCTGTTCTTCTTTCTCTCTTTCTCTTTGTTGTGCAGCTCTCACAGTCTGTTGCATATTTTCTTAAATCTTTACTACCAATTAATCATTTCTTAATTCACTATTGTGCAGCGCTCACAGTCTGAGGTACAAATATGACCATCAAGACAGTATGTTCCTTGGTTTATAATCCTTACCTCAGATGCCACTGTTTTTGTTTGTTGTCTTTTATCTGGCTGGATTTCAGGCAAACCGTGTTGCACTTCTTGTTGTTGAATCAAATTATTTGGCAGTTTATGTTGTATTTGTGTATTTTGTATTCCCCGTGCTGAATCTTTCTGTCATTTTTCTCTTTCTCTTCGTCTTCTTTGTGTAGTGATCATAGCATGTTGCATATTTTCTTAAAACATTACGGCCAAAAACATTACGGCCAACACAGTGAATTACTAACATGACCGTTAAGACAGAAAGTTTCCAGGTTTATAATTCTCACCTCGGATGTCACCCTTTTTGTTTGTTGTGTTTTATCTGACTGAATTTGAGGCTGAGTCTCCAGTGGTACTACTTGGAGACCGTGTAATTCACTTTTTCTGGTATGCCTGTTGCACCTCATGTTGCGGAATCAGATTATTTGGCAAACCGTATTGCATATTTTTCAATTCATTATCTGGCAAACCGTATTGCATATTTTGCAATTCATTTTTTTCTTTCTCTCTTTGTCTTCGTCTTCTTTGTGCAGCGATCATAGCCTTTGCTATAAAACATTACCGTCAACACATTCAATAGTAAACATCACTGTCGACACAGTTATTTGCTTATAATTATTACCTCTGAGGCCACCCTTTTTGGTTGAACGTTTCCTTGGGATGAATTTGTAGATGTCCTGAATATAAGAAAACAAACAAACAAAAAAGGAAATCAACATAAATCATATCTGTAAAATTCAGTGCAACAAAACATAGTAGTGGGAAGATATATTTTAATTCATACTCCATATTGATATGATCTGAAGATGATATCATGTATTCTTTATATTTCAATATGCAGTATTGATTTTGTTCTCTTTTGTTGAACTTTTTTTTTTTTTTTTTTGAGAAAGAAGCTGCGTGAAAGCTAGGAGTAAAGTTCTCTATTGATAACTCTAACTCATTAGCACCTGTTTTGTCGGCCAAGTTTTCTATTAAAACCTGTAATGTTAATTTTAATTGTGGTAGTGTAATATCTTTATACGGTAAATATAAATATTTATGAGCCTTAGATTTGTTTCTTAATGTAGATAAAACATTTCTGAATGAAATGAAAGTGTCTGGCCTTAGATTAAGGGAAGGAGGATTTAGGGAATAATTCTAAGTGAAAATTTTCGTTCCTTTTCACTTTCAGAATCACACCTTACAACAGATCGAAGTTGAGATTAGATTCATCATTGCTGGTCCAAATACCTTCAAGAGCAACACTTCAAGAGCAACAAATTGAACATACCAATTTAAAAGCCTAAATGATAAAAAACCAAGGAAACCCTCTTCCTTAAAAAACAAAAATTAAATTGTAAACTCTATTTTTGATTTACTATTACTTGTAAAATTTGTACAGTTGATAAAGAAATAACAAAAATGAATTAAAAAAAAGTCATGCAGAAGAAACCTATCTTACACAACAACCAGCCTCACTGGTTATTGAAACCAGTAAATCGCATAATATCTGTGGAATAACTAAACTCGATACACTGGTCTAATATCCCAGAACTACAAAGACTTGGAACCCCAACAACCCACAAACCATATAAAATTGACTAAGAAACAAAGTCATTGATCCGAAACAGCAAACTGGCCCGACTTGAAGCTTATTCAAGGACCAACAATATTTAATCTTGTATGGCCCTGCATATGAAGAAGTTGAAGAAATGGACAAAGCATGAATGTCTAATCGAAAGCTAACACCCTGCTAACCATATTTCACAATTATTTCATGCAAAATATAAGTTAACATGCCGGACGAACTGTGTAAATTTGACCCATATATATCTTTGAAAATATTGAAGAGAAAAAAAGACGTTATGCATTTTAATGTATAATTGCGTAAATGTCCTTTTCACAGTATAGAAAGGGAGCCGAAGCAATGAACCTGATCCTACTCACTTTGTTCTCTCGTTTAGGCGATTCCCTTCCACAACTTTGCATTTTCATTTCAAGGATGTGCATGCCCGTCTACCTTATATGTTGAACCATTTGTAATTCAACACACAAATGAGGAATCCAAATCTGCAAAGCCGTGAAAAAAATTTCTTCAGTTGGACTGATAGTACCTACAAAACAAAGAGAAGTTGTGGATCGTCCAAGCAATTAATATTCTTTACAACACAATCGAATAAAAGGAAAATCCGGGAATGCTCAACCCGCCAAATATGGAACTTGATCATTAAGAAACCTCCGAAAATATTTAGCCAATTTGCATGAGCTCTTTCTCTTTGATATACTCGTGTGAAAAATATTTAGCCTAATTTTCTAATTTGTTTCTCTGTATTTGTTATTAGTGGCTGAAAATCGTGGTTCCCAAAAATAGTTATCCTAATTTTTGGTGCGTTAATTTTCTTGCCAAAAATATCAAACCATTCTTAGTCTCTGTATAAAATATAGTAGTGTTATTATACCTCTAGATTACTTGTATATCAGCTTAATTACGTACCCTCAGATCAACTCCTTCGATCCATATTAATGCACGTTGTTCGTACCTGTGCAAATGTACATATCTATTAAATGAAAAATAAGTAACCGACTGAAAGAGAACAATTCAGCTATAGCTATGTAGTTTGACTAATACACAATTTTTATTATCTAACAGTTCCTCTTAAGAATGGCAATAATATTATGTATAAAGTGTGATCCAGTAATATTATCACTATGCAGTCCAACGGAGGTCCTTCTCTGCACTATGAGAAATTCTTCACTTCACTTAATGAAACACATTGATTCCTCTTAATAAATTCCCTAAAATGAATTTTTATTTTATTTTTAAGCAGCTTTAAATGAATTATAAGTAGTCTGCTAACCAACTAATGGAAAATCTTAACCAAACCTTAATTTTCCAATATCATTTTTTATCACTTTTGAACTTTTCTATAGATGCTAAAACCAAAGCAGATGCTGAAGAAATAAGTGAGATTAATGGATCCATTGCTGCACGTACCTAATCCAGTGCTTTCCTAGCTCTTTCCAGGGTCTCGAGTTTAAAAGGTAACCCATAAAGCATTTGCGTAAACTCTGAAGTTGCATACATAGTTGAAGTACAAAAATAAACTCGAGTTAGGCCCGACAATAATCATATACAAAGTTCTTGTACCGACAACGTACACAGACTGCCATTGCCTTCATTCTGGGAAATTTTAGGTAGGAGAGGACCTAGAAGAAGATCTTCTATTATTATAAATCCACCAAGCACTCACAAATAATTAGCATTATCTTGCTTGTTTGTTCAGCTTCATAATTTCAAAAGGAAAAAAATTAACCTCTGGTTAGTAAGCCTTACCTAGAAGAACTGAGGAAAAAACGAAGAACTGAGAAAAAAGAACATGGTATTAAATATCTTTGGTATGATCATCTGCAGTTCAGCAAGCATAGATGTCGTCATAGGTATTGAATACCTTGCTGAGACAACAAAAAGCCGTAGTTTATGATTTAGCGGTTTGTGCCATCAAAAAAAAAAAAAAAAAAAACTGGTCAAGCCATGATATTTATGTCTGAGAATGCAAAACCATTAGACAAGAGAGCAAGCAACAATCCACGAATTTTGTATTAATACCGCTCATTCCATCTCGAATATCAAATGACACATCCAGCATAGCTTTACACCAAGCTGACGTTGTACAAACACAAAATACAGTCACGAAGGTAACCTTTATATGTACATTCTTCCAAACAACCTCCCTTAAAAAGCTCGTATTTACTTCATTTGGCACAAAGAAAAAAATGGTCACATGGGAAACTATGTTCCACTAATGTAAACATGTCAAGCCTCTTGTCTTTCTTTACCTCCAACTTACTTGACCGAATCACATTGTTGTGATTTTTGAGCTTTCTCTTTGCTCTTACACGACTTTCTAGTTTTATTCTTTTACCCACTTTGCAAAATTAGGGACGTTGGTGTGCATCTTCCCACACCCTCTTAACTCGACCCTTTTCCACCCATTGCATACCATGTCCAATATTAAACTGCCAGAGGATACTAAAATAAATTTCTCAATTTCTTACAATTAGAACTTTACTCCACAAAACATCATAATAAAAACTGAAGAATTTAACCTCCTTCCGATGGATTCTTGCAAAACTATCTATTGTGAACTCACCTTTCAGCTTGGGAAACCTTCTCTGGGAAATCTGGGAAAAAAAGAAAAGAAGTTATATTAAACTACTCGTGTTTCATGTATTGGAAGAACTTGTGATGTCTCGGTGCCAATGCAATTTGACGTTCTTTCCATCAAATTTATAACAATTAGTCATACTAAAATTCAGGCCCAAACATATTTGGAAAGGGAAATTAAGGAACACATAAAAATTTGTGGCAGCAACAGATGTTGATTATACACCATTTCAGATGTTGATTTATGCTTTGTGTATAAATAATTTCAAGTATTGATTTGATCTTTAACTTAGTACAAAAAAATTGTTTTGTCTTCACGTACAAATGTCCTCTTCAACTGCAAAGAAATTCACAATCAATAATAAAGCAAAAAATTACCGTACCATATGGTTTCCTTGTCAAAAGGTGGAAAATGCAAATTAAGAGTGATTCTCTAGAAGGTTTCATTACCCAAACTACTACTTGAGAACGACAAATTCTGAAAAAACTGCAAAAATATAATAAGAATACAGATAGTATTATACCATGAGACCACTTTCGATTGATCACAATTCTTGATCTTTCGTAGACCAAAATTTATATGGGTCGAATCGTGGAAAAATATAGTACAATGCGTGAAGTAGACAAAGAAAGAAATGAGATAATTCCTTGAATGAGTATTTCATGCCAGTTCACACGACGAAAAATGAAGACATGACATAAAAGTATATATATTCAAGGCAAGAAATGTTGTAGGCATTACTGCGCTTAGTTGCACGCTGGACTAAAGGACTAAATAATGTGAACCTAATAAACAAAGGCGGAAGACTATGGAAACTCTTGTTGTCTGCTTCATGTCGGCAACTGCACCTTTGTCCGAAAAACAACAATCAAACACCTTTTGCTTTTGACAATTTTAAATATGCATCGTAAGGCTTTTACATCCTCTCATATAGTGCACAAACCAAATCACAGTGGGAGAAGTTCAAAATAACTCTTACTCTCCCTTTCAAAGAAGCAAGATACCATGATGATGATATATAAGCACATAAAGTGAATAAGACCCAAGTTTGTAGAGGGAAAATCCAGACTATGAAATTGGACAGTGTATTTATGTATCTTACCAGGAAAAACAAAGCCAGAATCAACACGCTCCTTTTAGCTTTTCAAATGTTTTTATGTATGGTCATCATTGAAATACCTAAATAAAGAGAATAATAAGATCACAGTCGGTACAATAGAACCTCAAGGTACCTACATATTTACTTATTTTTCTTGCCAAAATCTGTAAGATCTTTAGTCATGAAACCGTAGTAGCCAACCTGTTGGATCAACATCATTGTATTAAGCACCACCTAAATGCCTCTGCACAGAAACAATACATGTTAACCTCCGCGGATGAAATGCCTAAAATAGAAAAGAAGAAAAATAAGATGTAGTACTTCCAATTGATGTTACTGTAACTGCTACGGTCTCTAAGCCATGCTCATAAGAATCTGAAATATTAGTACCCGAAGCCCTAACTCAGACACATAATAATCAACTTTAATCATAGGAAGAAGAAAAAAAAATCTCCCATATGAAGCAAGATAATAAGTTTAACTCAAAAAGATGAGTAGTTTCTCTGGTTTCTTCAAGGTTCTTAAGAAAAAGGAAAGACTTGAGTGACAAAGTGGAGTTCGAGAAGTCACCAATCCTGTGGAATCCATAGAGAAAATTCGAATGAAATACAAAATTATGAGAAAGCAATCAAACAATTGATGTTCATACCTCTTTGTTGATTCTCCGTGTGAAAAAACATGTCTGCGAAGAATAAGAAAAACAAACGATAGTCGAAACAAAAGAAAGCCACCGTAAGTGCCATTGAAAGAAGGATAATGTTGTGTACATATAAGAAGAAGCTCACCGTATACACAACAACAAAACAATCTATGTTGAGAAACAATCTAGGACTTCCAAAATTATCTAAATATTACAATATAAGAATTAGTCTCGTGAAACTAATTTTGATATCTCTCACAAAAAAATTAAGAAGTATCGGTACTTATATAGAATAATTTTACCATGTTTGAAAATTTTCTTTTCCCTTCGAGCAGGGTGAAAAGACGTGAGCTCTGCGTAGCTTATATAGTATATTTCTTTAACCCAAACTCCAAGAAACTTCCTTTTGTGTTTCCATTGAATAAGTGTACAATTCCGTCACTGTCTGGATGTAAACTTAGTATTAACTGCCAATGATAGAATTGGCCGATCTTAGATTACACGAAATCACCCTGCTACATTAATTGCCGATAAAAAAATTCCATAAAAACTTATTTGGGTTGATTTTTCTTCTGATATGGAAATTCTCGGATTTTTTCTAAAAAGAGAATTGTTTCGATTTTTACCCTAAAGATCTTCTAAGATTTCTTTATTTTTTTCCCAAAAAAAAAAAAAATCGTGGGCTCTCCCCAAAAGATATTTGGAGATTTTGTGGCTAATCTGAAGGCTCAGATTTCATATTCTATTAAAAATTAACGGTCACGAAATGTAAGGGGGCTAACTTTGATTTCGGCCAATCAGGAGCGAGGGTTTCGTTCACCGGCCAATGAGAGGGGAGGTTTTTGCAACTCTCAACGTGGTGTGAGAGATGTGATTGGGTGTTTAGATTGTTGATGTTTTAATAGTAAATCTGTTTTTAACGTCCCCATGGATTTTGTTCAGATTTGCATAGCATTATTTATTTTGATCTTCATTATTAGGGCTACGAATAACGGTTAGTTAGTCATGCATCGAATTAAACACTAACATGCAGTTTTAATCTTCATGGTCTCGTGTCAATAGTATTCTAGTATTCTCAACAACAAAGTATATGTGGTTTCTTTTCTTTTTTTAGGGTTTTTTTTTGTTGATGGTGATCCGACGATAATTGCAATTATCACAAAAAGATAAGTTTTCCCTGCGAACTTTCATATCCGCATCTGAATATGAAAGTTGAGAATCGCAATTTTCATCCGCATGTGAAATGTGAAAATTTTGATTTTCCTCCGTTGTAAGATGTGAAAAATGGAATTTGTACAAACCTCAAAAAATCTGAATATGGAAGTTGATAATTGCAATTTTCATCCATCATGATAGGTGAAAACTTCAAATTTCCGGAAAGTTGATAACAACGATTTTCACATGTCACTAAATGTGAAAACTGCGAATTTCCTCGAAGAGTAGCTTGTGAAAGCTGGAATTTTCCCAAATCTTAGTTTGATAATTGAGGCATTCCTTTTTTTTCTTTTTCTTTTTTGTCCACGAAATAGATAAGTCAAATAAAGATAGGTCCATGAACACTTGGTTCATCACGGTCTGCAAAAAAAGGAAAAATATAGTTATTTATGGGTTTGTCATATATGTAAACTTATTGATGGGTTTCTAATATACAAAAAAAGTAGGATTGGGCTAGAAATAATTTTCCCCGTATGAAATTTGTCGAATAGTATGGGTGAATATTAGTTACATATGTTCTACTATGTATTCATCTTATTTCTCATCATTTATTTATATCCAATTTTTAGGGTTTCAAAAGAACACGCAATTGGGGGATAGAAAAAGGAATTGGGGGATATTGATTACTTCTCCCAACCCATGGTGTCTGCTAAGGGGTGACTTTTGGGGCGAAAATACTAAAATACCCTCCCTCAAAATAAAAATTAAAAAACTTAAAATCAAAAAACAAAATCATATCCCCCATTTCCATCTCCACTTCTTATTAATCACTTTCAGGGTTAGAATTTGAAACCCAAATATTCCCCATTCCCTTTCAAATTCTAAACTCTCCCCACTCTCTTTCAAATTCTCTTCTCCTTCTCTGCCGGCTCCTCACTTTGGAAACGATTTTTTTTTTTTTTTAATTCGGAAGTGATGAAGATCATGCTGCAAGTGATGAAGACCATGCCGGAATTGATGAAGACCATGCCGGAACTCAGTGCCGGCATGGTTGGTAACTAACATTCAATGTCAGAATCGAGTACCGGCATGCTCAATAGAAATTTATCAATGCCGGTAGTCAATGAAAAAAATTGAAGTTTCCTGGATACTTTTCATCATGTGCCTAAGATAGAAATTTAAGCAACATACTATGCCGGGAACCGGTCTTGAGATGCTCGAGAATTAACTACTTGTGCCGGAAGTGGACAGATTAAAACCAGAAAAAAACTCAAAACGGAATATTTTTTTACATCGCCGGAAGTGATGAAGACCATGCCGGAATTAGTGAAGAACCACGCCGGAAGTGATGAAGACCATGCCGGAATTGTTGAAGAACCACGCCAGAAAATGGTGCCGGCATGCTCGATAGAAATCTATCAATGCCGGTAGTCAAGTGAAAAAAAATTGAAGTTTCCTGGATACTTTTCATCATGTTCCGGCATAGAAATTTAAGCAAAAACCATGCCGGAAGTAGTTCCGGCATGCTCGAAAATTAGATAACTGTGCCGGAAGTAGACTGATTAAAACCTGAAAAAATAGGTTTCGAAGATCAAAACCAGAAAAAAAATACGCCCCTGTAGCACCCCCGAACCCCCCTCCCCGGATAGTGGCAAACAACTTATGAAAAATTCCAACAAATGCCGGCATGGTTTTTTGGTTGAATACCAAGCCGGCACCAAGCTTTTTCAGCTGCAACAATGGTGGATTCAAAAAAAAAAAATCAAATTTTCAACCTCTTAGCAACAATTCTCTCTTCACAATCATCCTCCACTTCCACCAAAAAAAGTTCCCTCTCAAATTTTTTTTCCATCTTTCTACTCTCATCTCATTCACCCAAATACAAATACACACTAATCATTTAACAAAATCTTAAGATTTTTACTAATTATTATTAATCACTAATCCTGATTAGTGATGGGTATATTAGGATTTTAAAAATATTTAGATAAGGGGTGACCTTAATTGATATTTGGACTTTTTTTTTGTCCTTTTCCTATATCCCCCAATTAGTTTTTTTATCCCCCAATTAATCATTCTTTCAAAAAAAGATAGAGAGAAACAGGTATGTATAATAACTGCAATTTTATTTTTGTAATGATGATTTATATAGAATAGCTCCAAGGATTTGGTTTTGAGGGCTCCTATGGATTCAACTATCCTAAATGTGGATGATGCGTACCTAATCAAAAACACAAAAACATCCTTTGATAATAACCATAATAATTCCAACCATACGTGGTTATTTTTCACAATTTTCCCAATCGCAAGTTACCTAACCGTAAATTACTCTAACTTCGTATACAGTTGGGAAAATATAATTTATATACGGTTGGGAAACCTAACCGTAACTTCAATTTTTAAAAAAAAATTTTATTCAAATTGATTTCGATTTTCAGATATTAACTATATTAACTATAAATCAAATGATTAATCTAATCTTATTACCAGTCTTATAACTAATCTTGCTTAATTTAGCTAACCTAATCATTAATATTAATTAATCACTTGGATAAGGGGTTTTGGGGATCACTATTTGATGACCCAATTTTTTTCATCTTGTGAGCCCTCAAAAACAAAATCTTAGAGTCTATATAATAAGATTCTTTATTTATCATTGTGTCTATTAATTGTATTAATTGTAAAATTGAGATTCATTGGGTCATCCACTTCCAATCCTTCCATCCGCGTCTTCATTGGATGTTGGATCAGATGCGAATACTGAACTTGAACCTATCATGTATTAGACTGGATGCGGATGAGATTGAAACTAGTCCAATCCGGACCATGTTCCCCATTACCACCCGTATACGATCCACGAGTTAAGAGGCTTAATATATAGTACTCTTACCCGTGAAGAGGAGTGATGGAATTATCAGTCACATCTTATTAACTCTTATTTAATAGACCCATGTTGCTTATAAGTTATATAACCTCTATCCTCCATGCAAGTTAGAGGTGAGCATGGGCTGATATGGACGGATTTTCATCTCGTCCGCATCCAATCAAATTCATTAAGGATTTTAAATTTAGCATCCGCATCCAATCCATCATCCAATAGATTTGCATCCAATGAACGCACAGATGGATGGATTGGATGCAGATAATCTAATGAATTTTTTTTATAATTAAAGTTTATAATGAAGAAATAAAGGCAACAAATTTATGGATGGTTTCAGAAATAAAACAACATCATTTAAGAGTTTAAAGTTGGATTTTAGTGTAATTATTTGAAGTTACTCAAAATTTGAAGAGGAAGTAAAACCCAACTCTTTGAAATAAAAGGTTTTTGATGTACGTTGGGATCAAATATGCCCATATATACATATATCGGTCTTGTATCTTGTAAGCTCATCAAAGTATAACATGAAAGAAATAAATAATTTATCAAACAAAAAAAAAATGTACTAATGGGTCCGGATGTCCAACGGATTTTCAAGGTTGCACCCAGGCTCAACCTGTAATCCGTTGGATTTCAAAAATCTCATATGCATCCAATCAATTAGCGAACGTTTCGGACATCCACCCGTAAAAATAAGGATGCCCCCGGTCAAATCTGCGGATTTCGGGCCAAATGCTCACCCCTAATACAAATATAACATGAATGGGACACTCTACTCAAAGCCAATTGGCTTTTGGTTAGAAGCCCAGACGTTTTACAACAGCCAAAAGAGAGTGATCTAATACCATCAGAAAGTATATATGCCCTGATTTATATGTCATTTGGAGACGAAGATTCTTCTAATGAACATTGAGATTATCGAAGTTCTTGTGTAGATTTTGTGGGTATATCTTTATACAAACCATCACGAGACCCAAATCGTCCATTAGGATCGTCTTTGTTTTAAAAAACCTGCACGGGAAAACTGTAACCGTCAAGCCTACGAAAGTGAGTTAGATTGTTTTGAAATGAAATTATAAATGAATAATTTCTTTATGAAAGTGTGTCATAATCGGTTTATGTGGACACATGCGTACAATTATTGAGCCACAATCGGCCGTTATACAAACTAGTATCCGTCGATTCTTGGTGTTTTTGGTGGATGAAGAGCATCAAATCAGAATCGATATACAAGTTTCATTTTATCTACCAATTCTTGCTTAATATCCTTAAAAATTAATCAAATTTTATCATTTGTTTCATGTTTAGGAGTTTGGTTAAAATTAGTTGATATCATTTCTAACCTAGTTAATTAACAATTAAATGATTAATTAACACTGAATAATCAGTGAAATTAATTGGTTAAGAGGTTTTTGATTTTACTTGTGATAGGCCTTAAGTAAACTTGGTAAAAGAAAAATATGAATATATTCTGAAAAGTTAAAGAGTCAAAAATTAGGTCGGGAACAAAATTTCATAATAATTTCTAAAAGTTAAAGAGTCAAAAGTTAGGTCGGGAACAAAATTTCATAATGATTTCTAAAACCTTCCTAAATTGGGGCCTAGGCAACTTAATTGGGGCCTATAACTACATGACAAAATAGGGTCACTAGGAAGTAATTTGTGGGAACCCCTTATCCATTATTTATATTAATGCCTAATATACCCTTATTAAATTAGTGATGATTAATTAAGTTAATGTTTATTAAATTAATAAGTGTTTGAGTAGGATTATAATGTTTGGATTAGAGTAGAAGATCATTTTCCTTTTTTAAGGTTGGGAGGGAAAGAAGTAGAGGGAAAAAAAGGAAAACTAGGGTTTGTGATTTTCTTAGCAAAAATGAAACTTTATAGTGATGATGAAGACTATACTCTAGTAGTGATGAAGAAGGGGGTGCATCAGATTATAATGATTTCGATCCTACTGAATTAGAAAATTTGTTGAATGAAGAAGAGAAAGTGAACCAAATAATGCTTGAGGATATTATTCAAGCACAAGAATACTTTCGTCGGGAGGAAGAAGATGAGAATGCTTCCAATAAACAGGTATGAGTTGTAACAATCTACAAACATGTATTTGCATGTCCCAATTACCAAATAAGGAAAAAAAATTCAAAACTTTAAACCAGAATCGTTTTATTCGATAGCATGCCATAAACCGATTCTGGGTAAAATCCCCAAATTAGGTTCAAGAATCGGTCTTTGCTCATAACCAAATAAACTGATTGTAGCAAATTTTTGGCAAGATGGGTACGTGAGGAGAATCGGTTTTTGTTTGTGTTGTGCATAATCCGATTCCTTGACTAGAATAATCACGTAGAATACACAAAGTTGACATTCGGTTTATTTTCGTGAATATGTAACTCGATTACGAGAAAAAGATCCATGAGAAATGTGAACAGCAATCGGATTATATTACACGATACGTGAACCGATTGTATACTTTGAAATTTTTTCGCCAATTGTTTAATCGGTCTTTATGATTGCACATATAAACCGATTACTTTAATCGGGTTAATCGACTGTAACATATAAACTGATTTTGAATCATCAGTTGTAGATTGTTGTGGCGTTTGATGAAGATCAACCCAAAGCCGTATATATGTTGGGTCCTGATACCT